>WBNQ01027463.1:20051-39005 GCA_013401375.1 Spizella passerina
CCCCAGAACAGCTAGGATGACATTTCCTCTTCTTAGATAAGGACAGTACAAATGTGGTGGAAGACTGCACGGTATCTGTGTTGTGTGTTGCTTAATCAAACTAGATGCAAATACTGAAAAAATATTTTCAAGAACTGAAAGAACTCCACCTATTAGGTTTAGAACACCTCCTGTTTTCATTCTGGGCTAGAAAATTCAATAAATGAGTACATAGTTCAAGTCACAGTTTCAAGAAAAATGCTTAAAATATTCCTTAGAGCTCAGATTTAGAAAAATAATGGTAAGACAAAAAAATATTGTGTCTTGGAATAAAAGTATACGTTGCCAAATTACCCAATAAATTTTAATTTGGACCCTTAATTCTCATTCATTCCTGATCTAAATATCTGTCTTTCCTCCACTTTCTGCAGTGCATTTCCAAAAGTTCAATTCTGATATTTTTTGGAAGTCTTGTTATTTTCTCTTGATTTTCTTGAGTTTCACTGGGACTTCTAAATCACAGAACCAAGAATTAATACTGGATGTGAAGCCTCCCTTGCAGGAATGTGAATTTTTCTAGAATGTAAACAGAAATTTGTCTCAAAGGGCTATCACTGGAATAAAAGTGAAAATTAAAAACACAGGAGACCTCGAAGTCCACAGAAAAGGGAGGGAGACAATAAGAAGCAGGAAAACCAAAAGGATCCTTAACCATGCACCTGGAAATTGCAGAGGAGATAGTTTCTGTGCTGTGATGCATTTCAGCTACATCCACAACTATTTTAGCAGTCAAGGTGGAGTTAAGTCTGCCTCATGCTCTATTCAGAGCTTCTCAAAATATTTGTTTTTGTGGTGTTTGGTTTTTTTTTTATTTTTTTAAATAATGTTTTCAGCACTTGATTAATATGAAAATGTTATCTTCTAACTCTGAGTTCTTACCAGGGCATTGTTTGCTTTTTAAGAGCTGTACATGTGTTTCTTCTCACTTGGTTTTGATGAGTTAGGAGCGTGCATGGGTGAAACTAGGTCAAAGAGACATGAACTTGACAAGAAAGCAAAGCTATGAGTTTGGGAAAGGAAATGTTTTGTTTCAACAGCTATTTTACTACTTTAAAAATGTCATTGAACTTACACATGTAAATAATGGAGAGGTTTTGCACACATGTATGCAATTATTTAAAGATTTATTGGCTTATCAGGGAAAGCTTTCCTGCAGCTGGAAATGCTTCAGTGAGCTGAGTAAGTGCTGAGTGATGGGGACTGGTTCCAGAACTGTGGTGTCCCAGAGGTGGTCAGAAAACAGAGCAGAGTAAGTGTGCTTTCAGGAAGGTCTGGAACATGGTACATTTAAGGACATCTGTAGAAGGCTAAATCATCACCTTGTCATTACACAGGAGGCAGCTGAGAAAGAA
This sequence comes from Spizella passerina, assembly GCA_013401375.1. NCBI lineage: Eukaryota > Metazoa > Chordata > Aves > Passeriformes > Passerellidae > Spizella > Spizella passerina. Next base: position 21,443 of record WBNQ01027463.1, read on the forward strand.
GAATGCCTTTTTCCTTCTGGTGGGGTGTGAGTCACTGAAACTTTTTTCACCATTTTTGTTATAACCAAGGCAAATACATTCATCCGTGTTGGATGCAGGACTCTGGCAGGAGAGAAGCAGCTCTGCACTACAAGAAGGAGCTCTGCTCACAGGAGGAAGAAGCCTCCTTACAGGGCTCTGTGCTGTGTGCACCTTTAGCTACTCAAGGGTCAGATGTCTCATTTAAGAAGATGCAAAAAGAGGGAAGGATGGATCAATAGCTAGAGATAGCCACTGCTCTTCACACCTAAAGGAACAGTCAAAATCAATGGCTAAAATGCAATACCATTCAGCTGGCTAAAATTAAGGGAGGTGAATCCCAGTCAACTCCTCCTGTTCATGTGCAAGGATGCTGGGGTATTTTTCCACGCAGCTGCACCAAGCCTTTTTTGGCTGTTGCTTGTTTAATTGGTTGTTGGATGTTTTTAAGTGTGTGCATTCCAAGCAAAGTTGACTGGAAGGAAATGGCAGGAAGCAATGTTGTGGAGAGAACCCAGTAGGAAATAATGCTGAGAAGATGGGTAGTACTTACTGGATTATTAATGAATGATGCAGGAGAATGTTCCTCACCAGACCTCTTTGCTTAGTGGTCACGTGTGGTCATTGCTGAAGGCTGAGAAGAAAAGTCTGGGATTCCCTTTAAAACAGTCAGTGCATGAGGTTTTTAATAAGAGCTGGAGAAAAGAATAAAAGGAGCAAATTACAGCAAAACAGTGAATGGATATGGAATGTTACAACAGCAATGATGAGTATGTGCCCATGTGGGGATTCAGACAAGGGATGTGGCAGATTAGATCTCCAGTGTTCTATTCAGTGGGTCAATGTCTAGAGAATATGACATCACCTATGTAATTCTGAGAGATGAAAAGGTGAAAGAACACGAAAGCAAATGTTTTTATGAGATGAAAAAACTCCCTCACAATTAAACAAAAAACTTATATTTGTTAATATAATTTATTTTTTCCCCTTGTTTATACCTGATTACTATGTCAAAAGTTAAGCAGTTTTTACTACTTGTAATTTTGGTTCTTTTATGAAGCACACATATTAATGGAGTAATATGCTCCTTTATCTTGCGAATTCTTGGGAAATTAAGAACATGAATCAAAATCTAAAAATAAGGCAATGATTGATTACTTTCTTTTGATTAACTGGTGATTAATTTATTAATATATAATATAAGAGAAATTTGAATTTTTCATTATACTTTAATTTTTAAATTATTTTTTCATTTTTTCTTTTTTTTCCATTTTTTATCATACTCCTTATCTTGGGTACAGCCACCATGACATACATGCCCTGAATTTGGGAATAAAAAATTCAGACTTGCTGAGTGCTAGTGGAAGTGCCTCATGTACTCATGTAGTGAGGAGGATCAGCTGGGAGATTGTGGTCATGGGAGGGAATGATCTGGGCAGGGATGTAGCCTTTTCCTGACCTTCATCATGCTGCTGCAAAATAATTCCACTGGGCTGTCACTTTGCTCCCTCTCATCACCCCACTGCTGGCTTTTCTTTTTATATCACATTAAAGGTGGAGAACTTGACTTCACCTTCAAGGCCCTTCAAAGCTGCACCTTCCCGGCAGATCACCTATAATTCACAGAAAGTGTCATCTCCTAGCCCTGACAGGTCACTGATGCCAGCCAGCTTCAGCCTGCACTTGTTAGCATTTCAAAGGAGCAGTTTTGTGTCTTCTCTCACTGCCTGCAGGAGCTCTCTGCACACCTCAGTGGAGCTGCCTCATTACCCTCCATCCCACACCATGGCAAGCTCTCCATGGATAGAGTGCTTGTGACAGCCCCCAGACAGGAGATTGCCTCTCAGCTGTGCTGCCCACCCTCTGTCCCATCACTCCCATCTCCTCCCTGCTGGTTGTCTCTTCTCTTATGTTGTCAGGCTTTTGTCCTTTTTATCCCCCTGAGGCCGTACAAAGCTAAACAAATAAAGCCCTTGTTGATGACTCCTGGGCACTCTTGCAATAGTAGCTTGTAAGAATAGAAATGTGACTGAATTTAGTTAAGTCTTGGCGGTAGAAATTCATTACAGAATTTTTCAGACACATGCTTTGTTCAATAAGATGTATTTCTGTCCTACTAACTTCAAATGGAGAGAGTGTATATTTATTTTTAAATCTGTGGTTAAGTATCTGGATGAATCATGCTGTTAAATAAGCTGTAATTTTGGTGTCATCAGCCCCTGCTTATGCAGGTCCTCATTGTCACTCTGGCTCTGAGCTGCTTGCAGTATAAACACAGGGAATGGCACGGCCCCAGTGGCAATTAACCACACAACAGGAAAGGTGGGGAAGGCTCTGTTCTAGGGCTGGTGCTTGGCAAGGAGATCATGTCTTCAATTCAGGGTTAATTACAAATAACCTCTGTGGTTGCATAGCTGCATCCATGCATGTGGGAGTAGAATTGAAAGGAATTGGAAAGGGATATATGGAGATCAAAGGGAGGCTGGAGGCCTGGAAAATGAAAATTATCTAACACCTCTTAATGTGCTTAGGCAACCTGTCATATTACGGAACAAGTACATAAGCTTGTCTTCTGACAGACTGGTGTGACCTTTGTGATTTACTCCATGCACCCAATGCAGAATAGGAGAAAATGTGTTCTGTATAGCAGGGCAAGGCAAAGGAGAGCATTATTAATTGCTTTGAATGTGTGGAATAATATACTTTGTGATATGTATAAAATACAGCAGCTGAGTGTGTTCTGCAGAGATGTAAATAGACAGTAATTGTACTCTATAAATTTCTGTCTTATTTATGGAAAGCTGATTGTATTTTGGATTTTATTGCTGTTCAGGATGTTAACTGTGCATTCTGCTCATGCGGGATTCCTATTTTGGATCCTGCAAAGTATGGGCTTTAATAAAGCAGAAAACAAAATCTAAAGAAACCAAAATCCACAGTATGGGATGAATGCACTCTTAAGAAATGCTGAAATGTAGGCTGGACTGAAATCTTTTGTACCTCCTGGCACCATTGTAGAAAGTCAGGATATGATCCAAGCTTGTGCGATTAATTAGTCTGAAGCTGCTAGGGACTCTTTGCACATCTATCAGTTTTGCCCTTTAGGCCATGTGACACATAATCCCACCTTGAGAACAGGCCCCTGCTGTTCCCTCCTGCCTTGCTGACTGCTCTGCCCCTCTCCAGGCAATATTCAGCTCCAGAGGAGCAGCTGGTCACCTCCAGTGCGCTCAGTGCCATGGGACACAGTGCTGTGACAGCACTGCAGAGCTCCCATCTCTTTCAGGTATTGTTTTTAACCCACATTTTTTAATCAATGCAAAGCCTTTCCAGCCTTGTCAGAAAGCTCTTAAGGTTATAAAAGAAAATTACCTTTCATATATAAAATAGTTCATAAAACAAGAACTTTAATTTCTACATGTTTCTAGAATAACTACTTTAGAACACTATTTGTTTATCTAAGCTTTTAAAAATACAATTTAGAAAGAGTTTTGAGGAGCACAGGTTTGTTTGTACCGTAATACATGAAACATTTTTTAAGACCACATTGGAGAAATACTGTATTAATAAGTTAAAGTGAGAAGTAAACAGGGGTTACCTTTGAATAAAGGTGAAACAAGACTATTTGTGATTCCCCAGCTATTTCACAGTTATCTTCCTAGATAAAAGGTACCTATATTTTAAAGTAATATATAATGGCAAAATGTACACAAGTGAAAAACATAAAGGACAGATTAGAAGTGATGTCTAAGTTACTAACTGTGACAAATTTTCTAGTAAATTGGGAAATCAAAGGTTTTAAGCTGTCTGAATCAATTTTTTTCCAATAGAAGGACGGGTGAGTGCAAATCCTCACCCAGGAAACCAGCACGTTCACATTTTTGCAAGTCACCTGCAGTGATTCTTGGCAGAACTTCCTGTGTCAGAATGTCTGGAAAAGATTGCCTTTGGAGGTCATTCCACATCTGGAATAGTGGCACTAGTAGAAGCAAGTGAAATTTTAGCTGTATGCATATAAAGGCAATCCTTATAGGCCAACACATGGCCAAGGAAGATCCATCATTAGCTGGTCTGTAGGGTCAACAGATGTGCAGACTCTGAGGGGACTACCAGGCTCAACTGGCTCTGCCCAGCTTCTTGTCAGCCCTGTTTCAGCACATATTAAGACACTAAATCTTTGTATTTTAGGTAACCCTTGCTCCCTGCGTGGAGGTTGGACCTACATTGTAGCTTTGCCACCAACCCTGTGTCTATTTCCACCTCCTACAGTTCTGTGAGGGAGTTCCTGTCTGGACCCTCATCACCAGATGAATCACCTTGCCTTGTCTGGGACTGCTAACAAAGCCTCTCCCTACCACTGTGACCACTGTCCCAGGCAGACCCTGTGTGACTCTGCTGGGAAGGGCTCAGGTGCCAGCTTCAAACCTGTGTGCACTTTGATGGCGCATCTCTTCTCAGCTTGGCAAACCTTCTTCTGTGTGAGTCATACCCTGGATGTACATGCTTGTGTGCTCCTGGAGGATAAACAAAAATTTCATGCTCTGACCCGAAAAGCTGTGTTTTAATGAGCTGTTGAAAAGCCAGAGTTTCTTCCTGCAATATGAGGCATGCTGTATAGCATTGCAATGGGACAGCTGTTTGTAGGTTTTAGGGGCATTGTCCCCAGCGCAGGACAGAGCTACCTTTTCTTCCTAAGCTAAGTAGTCAAGAGAGAGAAGAAGACAGATGGCTACAATAGATTTCTGCTGTTTGATGCTTTCTGAAGGATCTTTTATCTTCTCAGTGTTTATAGGACCCCAGGAGAGATGGTGGCTTAACTAAAGATTTCCTTTACACAGGCTGCTTCCTGTGAAGCAGGCGTGAAGGAAACACACCATGTTTCAGTCCCATGTTTTGAATTCCAGTACTGTAATGGCAGAGCTTTCAGTTCTTTCTAACTGGAGTTTGTATCTGTAAGTAGAATCACACAGAACCACAATATCATTGAGGTTTAAAGGAACCTCTGGAGGTCAGCTGGTACAACCCTTCTTCTCAAGCAGACTGCCCAGAACCATGTCCAAATGACTTGTGAATATCTCCAAGGATGGAAACTTCACAACGTTTCTAGGCAACAAGTACCAGTGCTTGGTCACCCTTGCTGTAAAAAAGTGTTTCCTGATGTTGAGAGGGAATGTCCCATGTTTCAGTGTGTGCTCATTGCCTCTCATCCTGTCACTGGGCAGCGCTGAGAAGAGCCTAGGTCTGTCCTCTTTGCCTCCTCCATTCAGGAATTTATAGGCATTAATGAATTCACTTCTGCTTTCCAAACAGTCCCAGCTCTCTGAGCCTCTCCTCACAGAAGAGATGCTCCAGTTACTTAATGAGGTTTGTGGCCCTTTGTTGGACTCTCTTCAGTATGTTCATGCCCCTTGTGTACTGAGCAAGGCAGAAGCAGTAGCTACAATCTCTGCAACACAAAACTTGTTCCCGTGGAGATGTTGACTTTGGCTATAGCATGAGGCAGGATGGAATGGCTGATTCAAAGAAAATGCTCTTCGAAATCTGAAATTATTTCAGCCCATCCAGAGTCTGGACCACCTTCAACATGTACAGGAGCAAAACCCCCTTGGTTTTCATACCTCAATGACTCTTGATAAGTTAAGATATTAAAGTAAATAGTCATGGCTGACATGGTCAAAAGCACTTTGGACTATTTTCAGAACTTTAGGATCATTTGAAAATATTCACGGTTTGAGATTCAGAATGGATCTTTACTGCAATGCCATGAGAGATTTCAATCACACCAGCAGCTTCCATGGAGAAAATTTCCTGATGTGTCACAGTGAGATCACTGTCATGTGTGCCAAACTGAACAGCCAAAATCTACTTGTAAGCATACTAAAGCACATAGGTAATCGTGCACTTTCACACAGTAATGTGGTTATGTTTGCAGTGAAATTTTTATGCAGACAATTTAGTGATGACATTGATGATAGCTAAAATTAGATTTTAGTTTTAAATTTGTTAGAGTATCTATTTAGGAAAAGCAGCGAAAAAAGGAAGATCAGTAAGAATACTCAGAACAAAATGCACAGAATAGAGGAGTATCCAGCAATACATTTCATTCAGTCATTTTGTGAATGTACCAGAAAGTAGAAGGTACAAGAAAAACTGCAAAAACACCACAGACTTAAAGGAAAACAAAACCAAACCAAGACAAATCAAGGTGGAAAATATGATTGCATTGTGGCCTCTGGACTTCAATTTCATCTTCTGGTAAGATTACATATTGATGAAAACACAAGTATTTGTCCACCGAAAATGAGCTAATGGCTCATTCAGACAGCATCTACAGCACTGCTGGGAGTCACAGCAGTGGCAACTCTGCTGACCAACAAGCCACACTAGGGGGTTGCAGAGTGCTGCAGCACTGAATGTTTCTTATTGGGTGTTAATATGTCTTACTAAAGTCATGGTGCAGTATATTGAATCAAGCTGTACCTTATATAAATAAATTCAGTCATTTCATTTTGCATGGCAATTACTTTTTATGTTCATCTCCTTTGGGACCATCAAAATTATATTTTGACAAAGCTAACAGGCTTAGATAGCCAAAGCATCGCTGCTCGTGAGAAGTGGGTGGTGTCTATCCATCTTTCATCTCTTGCTGTCAAGAGATGAAGCAATTTGAAAGGCGATATAAGAGTTAAGAAATCTTAAAAATAGGGATATCTAGCTAATGGAGTTTTTGTGAATGATAGAAAAAAAGCAAGTTACCAGTTTGGCTTAACCTTTGTAATCTCATTTACTAGTACATTGAAGAAAAAAATCTTTTGAGTGTGTGCAGTAAGCAGTGAGTACAAAGGACTACTTTAAATGCTGGATATGGTGAACTTTGCATATATTTCTAGAAAGTAAAGAGATTTCATGGCAATTATAGAATGTATTCTTTATGTATTTTCTGTAATCAAAAAGAATACTGAAATATATATTTACCATACATACTGTAAATATTATCATAATGCAACATTTAGAAAAATCAAAGGGAATGGAAGCGCCTTTTAGTCAGAAGAGGTCAAGGTTTTACTGACATTGTCCAACTTTTCTTTCTTTTATGGTTAAATTTCAAAATGCAGTTCTGATAAAACCCCTGGTACAGAAAGACCTCAATCAGTGGGATGTGATTAAGTTCATTGTCTTTTCCTCTTACAATGTGGAGACCCATTCAAATGACAGACTGTGTTATGCCTGCAAGAGTTGTATTCCTGATTGTGCTGCAATGCTGGCCTGCTGGGCCATTAATGTATATTCACAGAATGTCCAAATTCTAAGGTTAGAAAAGACCTTTAAGATCATCTTTACACCTCAGATTTTTCTCCCTGACACCAATGTAATTTAAATAGACTAAATAATAATTTTTGTAACAACTGTCTTGTATTGATTCACGCTTCCTTTTGCCCTCGAGTTGACATCCAGTGCAGCCACTCTGAAATGCCATAATTTATTGAAACTGCCCATGTAGTCCATTAATGAGTCTGAACCAAATAATTTGCCAATGCCACTGAGCTTTGTTGGGTGTTTTAATGATTGTCTCAAATACTGTGTGATAGTTTCCACACTGATCACAATGCTGTCTCTGGCAGCAGCTGTGTTTGTCCTCTCTGGGATTCTTCATTCCAGTGCATGCTATTGATGAATGGTGATCATCTTTTTCTGGAGTAGGCATGTAGAATAAATGAGCTCTACTGTTCACATTTTCAGCCATAATCTTATTATGTAGATCTACATTCGTGAGCTACATTCCCCACTTCTAAAGTGAGGCTGCAAAAACTTTTACATAGAAGAACAGGCACTTCAAATCAGCCTTTGAAATGAGAATTCCTGCTTATGAGACTAGGCATGGCTGGGTGAGATTCTGTGCAGTTTTGGGGATATGGGTAGGAAAAGATGTTTTTATTGATTTAGTGAGGAGATAACCTCTGGAAGCAGTTTGTGTCGATATTTTATTCTTTGCCATCATTTGGACCCATCAGTGAAAAAACTAATGTGGCTAAAAACTTGTGTGCTTCCTGTTTCTTTGTGCTTACTTTGGAGTAGTTTGCTGCAAGTACCATGGCAGAAACTGTTTAACTTCATGGTAGACCTCATAATCTTTCTTATGCATTTCAAGGATTCTGGTGCTGGCAGTTTTCTACTGCTTTTTTTGTTTCTTAGTGTGTGAAAGAAAGGCAAATTGGTTCCATCACCCACAGACAGGAATATGCTTGTTTCCCACAGGTTTGTGTCTGGCCTCTTCATTACCTGACATTAACAACCAATCCAGACACTGAAGGGGAATCCCTTCACTGACGGCAAGACAAAACCTAAATTGTTGGATTGAACATCCTTGCATCTCCATGTCTGTGCCTGTTCAAGGCCTGACAGTGCTGGCCTTGAACATTTTCTGGATTAAAGATGGGGGGAAAAAGCTTCTCACCCTAGTAAAGCCCTCAGATTGTCATTCTTTATTGATTTTTCAGGTAATCAGTGGTGAAATTGCAACAAGAATTCCAAGGATGATCAAGAGAGACTTCATGGACTTGGAATGACTGGGTAAGTGATCAGGAGCACAAGCAGTGGCTCCTCTGTCTTTCCAGTCTTACTCCAAGAAGGACATTGAGGTACTTGAGCATGTCCAGAGAAGGGCAATGGAGCTGGTGAAGGGTCTGAAGCACAGGTTTGATGGGAGGAAGCTGAGAGAGCAGGGGTTGTTTAGTTTGGAGAAAAAGAGACCTTATCACTCTCCTCACTGCCTGGAAGGAGGTTGCAGCCAGGGGGGGGTTACTTCTCCCAAGTAACAAGTGGCAGAACAAGAGGAAATGGCCTCAAATTGTGTCAGGGGAGGTTTAGATTGGATGCTAGGGAACATTTCTTCACTGAAAGGGTGACTGAATTGATTTAGGCTGCCCCGGGGAGTGGTGGAGTTACCATTCCTGGAGGTTTTTAAAAGACTTGTAGATAAAGGTCTGGGGGACCTGGTTTAGTAGTGAACTTGTCAGTGCTGGGTTAACCATTGAGCTCAATGCTCTTAGGGTCTTTTCCAACCTAAATAACTCAATAATTCTACAAATCATCTTGTAACAGTAATTCTTATCTTCCTTGAAAACCATCATCTGTATGATATGCTAATGATATCCAGAAACACTGTATTTTGAAGCACTTAAAGGCAGGTCATTAAATTTACTGCTGTTCTAAGAAATGTTTTATTCAGAGTACACCCACATAATTCATTATGCTGCTTTTACCTCTTCAGCCAAATCTATCTCTCACTATTCAATTCACCAATGAGATATTTTTCAAGTTAGTGAGAAAAGTGACTGGAAAAAAGACAACCCCTCCCACCTCTCCAAACACCAAAAAAGAGAAGCATGTAAAGATACTGATAATTGTTTATGCTTTGTGCTATATTGTGCTTTCAGCAGCCAAANAATTGATTTAGGCTGCCCCGGGGAGTGGTGGAGTTACCATTCCTGGAGGTTTTTAAAAGACTTGTAGATAAGGGTCTGGGGGACCTGGTTTAGTAGTGAACTTGTCAGTGCTGGGTTAACCATTGAGCTCAATGCTCTTAGGGTCTTTTCCAACCTAAATAACTCAATAATTCTACAAATCATCTTGTAACAGTAATTCTTATCTTCCTTGAAAACCATCATCTGTATGATATGCTAATGATATCCAGAAACACTGTATTTTGAAGCACTTAAAGGCAGGTCATTAAATTTACTGCTGTTCTAAGAAATGTTTTATTCAGAGTACACCCACATAATTCATTATGCTGCTTTTACCTCTTCAGCCAAATCTATCTCTCACTATTCAATTCACCAATGAGATATTTTTCAAGTTAGTGAGAAAAGTGACTGGAAAAAAGACAACCCCTCCCACCTCTCCAAACACCAAAAAAGAGAAGCATGTAAAGATACTGATAATTGTTTATGCTTTGTGCTATATTGTGCTTTCAGCAGCCAAAAAAAACACCAAACCAAAACTCCAAGAGAAATTTGCATAAACAACACTAATGGGACATGTTCCAGAAAGAAAAAAAATGGTTTACAAATAGAACAGACATCAATATGATTCTTAAAATTAATACTGTGTGTTTCCTTCCAAATAATTCCATTCAAGGAACTCAAAGTCACGTACTGATGGTAAGTAAACATAAATTATTTTGGTATCAGGCAATCTTATGATTATGTTGCTGTTTAAGAATGAAATACAGAAACCAAGTTTAGTTTAATTTCCCAAGTTTGAAAAATAGTTATTCATTCACTGGGGAGTTCTGAATTGTATTTTTGTAAATTGAACAGAACTAATCTCAGATTCATGATGACTCTGAGTACACCCTGCAGTTTCATAATACACTGTCAGAGAAAGTCAGCCAAACATCTCTAAAAAATTCCAAACAAAGGAAACTTTAGTTTTGTTAATAAGACAATTTAAACTCTAGTTGAGTTTAACTTCTTTCTTAACTTCTGTTTGACTTTCTAAACTTCTTGAAGACCCTAAAGATTTCTGATGGGAATAACAGTTAATATTTTGCACTGGGTGGAAGACAGAGCTGGGAAATGACAGAAGGTCTAAAAAAAGGAATTTACTGCACCAAACACACTTTCTGAAGCAAAGACATGAATGCTGAGAAAAACTAAAGATGACATAGACTGTCTGAGCAACAACAAAAAACATTGAGGAAAAGAACATGAAATTGGAAATGAGGTTTTTTTAAATCTCTGTATGTGCATATATATACACATTTATATATATGCAGCACCACGTAAGCCTTCATATGTTTTGGTGTGTACATACAGCCTGGAACTGCAGTAANCTAAAGATGACATAGACTGTCTGAGCAACAACAAAAAACATTGAGGAAAAGAACATGAAATTGGAAATGAGGTTTTTTTAAATCTCTGTATGTGCATATATAAACACATTTTTATATATGCAGCACCATGTAAGCCTTCATGTGTTTTGGTGTGTACATACAGCCTGGAACTGCAGTAAGAAAAACTATGATATGTTGCAATCATGTGTTCTTCCACAGGGTAGAACAGAAGGTGCTCTTCAGAAGGCATAGGAACTTGAGGTACTTTCCTTTTACTCAGCCATTTATTATGACAAACCTTTAGGGTCTTAATAGTCTTGGAGGTTTCTGTCCCTCTTTCATTTTTCATTAAAAATGTCAATTAGATACAAATGTCTGTAGTATGAACTACCTCTTTGGAACACCAGGCTAAAATAAGGACATAAGATGTCTAATTTGTTCACTTGAAAGGAATAAAAAAATTTTTGCAAAGAAAAATTAACAGTGTTGAGAAGAATGTCTTAAACCTTGGAAGTGGAAACTGATGGACCCTGAACAATCAAATTTTTCTAAATTGTTATAAGTGGCTTGTATTTGAAATTTACAGAGAATAATGAAAATTGAGGCAACAAGAACTTCAGCTCAGTGATTAGAACCCTACTGTAGCTCTACATGTGAAATATAACCAAGTGACCCATCTCCAGTGGTGTCTTTTGATATGGTTCTGCCTTTCAAATAGGGGAGATTCAAAAGTCTAATAACTTAAGAGAGTTGCTCTGTATTTTTAAGTAGTCAGAATGTGAGACAGTCTTTTTGTTTGATTGTTACTTAAAGTAATTCAAGAAGAACTCTGAAGCAATTTACCTTTTTAGAGATTTTAAAGGTTTGACTAATGTGCTTAATGTTTTCTCTGGGAATTTACAAGGGAAACAGTTAATTAGTAGAAGAACATAATTATCTTGTATTCCTAGAGAAATATTCCTACATTCTGCTGGTTTTAGAACAATATATTAATACTCAAACAGTCAGGATCTACATAACTCTGCATACTGCCTTGTTAAGGATGAAAAAAATGTTATGACAGATCCGAAGTGCAAACTCTGGGCAGCAGTGAAGACTCAGATTTGTTTACAGAAACAGATGTGAATAAATAATGTACCATCTAGAAAAACAAACAAGAAATTGAACAGCATGATTGAAAAAATTTATTATGGTCTCCAAACATTTGTTTCAGTATCAGTTATTTACTTGCTGTCTCAATTGTCCAAATAGAGCAAATTTCAAACCCTACCCAGTGAGAATAATAACCAAAAAATGCCTTAGTGCACACAAACTGTGAGACAAACAAGACACAAACGTTAACATATGAGTATATATTTTTATGATTTCAAGTCCATGTATTCATCCAAATTGGCTTTGATGTTGACCCTTGAAACAACTTGGTTTGCATACTTGGTTTGTAGTAGAGACTTGCCAGTACTTTCTTTCTAAACATCCCCAGACTGCCAAGTGAAGACTATAAACTGAACCAAATTCAATTTTCATGCTCTGGATTAGTCAAGTTAGCACTTGGTCCATGGTCTGCTGCAGACTGCTCTAGGATCGGGTAAAAGAACAAGAAATAATACATGTTCTGCCTTTTTATTTTTCTCTTTTCTTTCATTTTTCTTTTTTCTTTTTTTTTTTTTTTTTAATTTTACTTTTTGCTGTGCCCTAGAAGCACAGAGAAAGAATATCTGTGTGGGGAAAGAAACAGACACACCTCACTTTGGTGTGGTCTCTCTCTCACACTTTTTCTACCTGGAAAAAGCTGTAAGGTTGGAGAGCTTTGCAGTGGGTTGTCAGAAGGAAATATGAAGGAAATGGGTAGATGGTGGGAAAACATGATCTGGAGATTTAATGAGAAGAATAATCTCCTTGAAAGATCTCATGGTACATTTCTATGCTGGTTTTTTTGTTGCTATGACAAAAGTAGCTATATCAAGGTTCAGTGTACAGACAGCCCTACAATCTTTACTTTTAGAGCGAGGCAGGAGCACAAGTGATAAAGTAACAAGAGAGAGGAAGAGCTCCCTTCCTTGTGACAGGGGCTGTTGTGCAGGCCTTTGCATATCACGAGAGCTTCATTGTGCTTGTTCTTGAATGGGAAATGGAGACCACGTTTCCTGCTCTTCTCTTTGAGTTGAATTGAATCCAGCTGTAATATTTCAAACTATTTTCTTCAGCTTTTCTTTTGAGATGGATGATTATCTGCAGAATCACTGAAATGTTACAGATAATTTTCATTTGACAAAACATTGTGGGCTAATTGCTTGCAGAGGTTACTCATATTTAAGGATCACTGTTGTGTGTAGCAGATGTGGGAGGTGTCACCACACTTTCAGGTGCTCCTTCACACGCTCATGCACAGCCACCAGTGCCTCAAGATGTGCCCACCTCAGCACAGAAATACTCATGGCCACAGATGCTTTGAGATGCACCTGCTCTAGTGTGGACCTTTCCATGGCCACACACATTTTGGGGTGCCCTGCCCGGCTGCGGGCACATCCACAGGTCACAGAACCTTCAGCTCAACTTCACTCTGGATTTCCAGCCTCTCCAGCTCAGCAGCACAGGCCCAGCAGTGATGCCCTGGCCATCTGCCAGCCTGGTTGCATCGCTGTTGCTGTTATCAGAGTGTTCCCAGGCACAGCAGAGTAAGACAAGAAGCAGTGGAAGCAAAAAGAGAGCCCCTAATGAGGACTAGACTTCAAAACATAGTCAGGCCAGCAAGCCCCATGGCAAGCGCAGGAGCTTGGCTATTGATATCATCTCAACAACACCAACTATAAATTTGATCTAGCACATTCCAATCAACTCTGTCATCATGTCATTATATGCCATGAATGCTTTGAGCCCCACATTATATTCTGATAAGGAATGTTGTGGTTTAACCCCAGGCAGCAGCTAAGCATGACTCAGCCACTCCCACCTCCCCCCCACCACTGGGATGGGGTAGAGAATCAGAGGAGTAAAAGCAAGGAAATCATGGTGAAATAAAAGTTTAATAGATAAAAACCGTGCATGCAAACAGTGCAAAACAAGGAATTCTTTCACCATGTCCCATCATCAGGAGGAGGTTCAGCCATCTCCAGAAAAGCAGAGCTTCATCACGTGTAACAGTTACGTGGGAACACAAATGTCAAAACTCTAAGGGTCCCCCCTCCCTTCTTTTTCCCAAGTTTTGCATTGTTGGGCACAGAATGGCATGGTCTAGGACATCCCTTTTGTCAGTGGGCACCAGCTGTCCCAGCCATGCCCCCTGCCAGCTCCTCATGCACCCCCAGCCTGCTCACCACTGGGCTGGTGGGAGAAGCAGAAAAGGCCTTGACTCTGTGTAAGTGCTGCTCAGAAACACAAAAGCATCCCTGAACACTATTTCCAGCACAAATCCAAAACACACCCTTATATCAGCTACTGTGAAGAAATTTAACTCTGTCATCTCAGCCAAACCCAGCAAATGACATTCAAATGAATTTCAAATATCTGCCATGCCTTTTTTATATTGTAAAGTACAATTCACTGAAAACACCCCATTTCAGCTAAACTTCTATTGAAAAATGCTTCTCAGGTCCAGGATGGAGCTTTATATTGCAGTAAGATCAACCCTGTCAGCCCATCTTCATGTAGAGTCTGGTCACTGTGGTTCACTCATGCCGAACATTAGGACTCAAGTTTCTGTTTTAAAGAATCTACCACATCCTGGAGGATGATACAGTTCCTAAATTACTGTGTGGTTTCTCTTGCCCACATTCAAACCAAAATAAAAATAGTAAAAAACCCAACCAACCAACAAATGAAACCTGCAAATGTCATTAAATTATTATTGATCATGGGTCAAAAACCAGCAGGCTGAGGTTTCTAAAGCCATGTTTATGCCAGTATTTCAAAATGGCACTGAACTGCCTGCACCCATACCTTCAAATACTACAAGACTAGTGTCTACCTCCACAATTGTAACTGGAATATGGCCCCAATCCTTACCAGTTCCTGAGTTGTGGATGGGAGAGTGCCATGTGGCCCCTGCTAGGATTTGGTTTAGCTTTTTAAAATATTAACAGGATCTTGGTTTCTTGCTTGAGGATGTTGCTTTTTGCTGCAAAATTCCCAGGAGGTACAGACTAAAATTGTCTCTGTACAAGAAAGTTGTTAATCTCCCAAATTTATCAAGCAGACACTTAGAAAAATGGTGCAATTAGGTTAAAAAGGTTCCATGCAGCTTTTCAAACTGTGGTTCAATTTATTTCTTTCACTTTTGAGCTGAGATATGAAATACATCTAAACTAGCAAAGTTGTCAGAATATTTTAAATTGTTTTCCAATATTTACTGATAAAGTAATATAATTTCTTTCACTGTCCTTTTTGTGTATACTTTCTGTTAAAATCTGAGAATCAAGTGGCAGTGATTATCTAATGAGAATGGTCAAAGAAAATATAAACAACCCAGTGGAAAAGTGGTTTAATTCGTATTACTAGTAGTGCTCATGTATTTTTTATCACTTAGAAGAAGAAACCTAGTATTCAGATAATAAGCACTCATCTTTTTGTATACTCCATCCCCTTTCTCACAGAGCAGTTATGGAAAACTATGCTCAGAAGAGCTAGTAAGGAATTCCTTATTGTGGTCTTGTCACATGTTGATTGGAGAAAGTGGCGAATTTGTGTTTGCATCTTTTCACAGAATCACAGAATTGTTGAGATTGGAAGATTCTGCAGATTATTGAGTCCAACTCCCTCCCCAGGCAGGGTCGCGTAGGGCAGGTGATCCAGGAATGTGTCCAGATGATTTTCTGGGTTTTGAATGTCTCCAGAGAGGGAGACTCTCCAGCCTTCCTGGGCACCTGTTTCAGTGCTCTGCCACCCAGAATGTGAAGAAGTTCTTCCTCGTGTTGAGGTACAACTTCTTGTGTTTTATTTTATGGTCATTGCTCCCTTTCCTGGTGCTGGGTACCACTGAAAACACTCTGGCACCATCCTCCTGGCACCTGTCTTTGAGGTATTTATATGTATTGATAAGATCCTCTCTCAACCTTGTCTTCTCCAGAATAAACAGACCCAGCTCCCACAGTCTCTCCTCATAAGATAGATGCTCCAGACTCCAGAATTATTGTCCCTGCAAAAACTCTTGTGAAGGAACTTCAGAGCTGCTTAAGATGTTTCCAATTTGGACTGTATGTTATAATCTGTTTCTTAAAGCAGAGTAATTGATTTTTTCCTCTCTATATAGCATAAGTCCTGGCAGCATAACCTTCCCTGGGTTGCTACCTACTGGCATTCATTGCGAGCCATGGAGCATATCTGAGTTCAAAGTCCTCCATCAACCTGAGCTGGCTTTTGGTCAGGCTTAGAGACACAAAAGGGACACAATTTATATACAATATAGTAGTAAAAAGGAGCCCTTCACAACCTGCTTGTCTCTACTCCAAAGAGAAAGGAGAGAATAAATTATTCATTGTGAATCACTCAGCCTGCCTTGGTAGGCAGCCTTTCATGGTGTAACAACTTTAAATGAGCTGCTCCCCTTCCCTCCTCTCAAAAGTGCCACCAGTTCTTAATGCATAGTGACACTCAATTAACATGATAGGCACATGACCTAAATGCTAGATATGGCCCACTGAAGACACCACTTTTTTTGAAATACTTGTGAATATTTTATAGACATTCTTTCTTTTCTACAATCAAAAGAGGAAAATAAATGTTCCAAAGTATTTTGTGTGTGTTAAAGAAAAAAAGAATAAAACAAATAAACAGAGAGAGAACGTGCTCACTGTAAAGCAGTTTAGTACTGAGGGTATTCTCTTAGAAAATAGCACTACCTACCTGCAGGCAGGTAGAGTGCAGAGATCACTAGGCTATTAGGTGTTCCACAGTGAAATTGTCCTTTTTCTGTCTTTGCAATAAAAACTATAGTCTAAAATCATTGGAATTATGAAAATAATGGGAAAAAAATTTCCTTAAGCATTTTCAATTTCAGTCATTTGTCATTTTCACATGACAAGCTATTTCATGGGAAAATGTCAGAAGAGCTTTCAGTTTGAGGCTTTGAAGTTGATACTGTTTCCTTACCTAAAGTACACTTTTGTATACTGAATTTTGGTTGGTTTGCAACCTGTCCTCTTCCTTCCTCTTTCTCCCCCCTCTTGCCCTTTTATCTCATATGTCTTCTGTCATCTTTATCGCCACGCTGTAAATGTGAATGATCATGTTCTTGCATGCCAGGACTTAATAGTTTGCCATTATATCATGCAAACACTGCTTTCACATAACTCACAGCATACTTAACCCCCCTCTGTCTCCATTTCTTATAGACAAAACCAAGGGAAAGTTTCCACTGACCTTAACAGTGCATGAGAACAGACTTGGATTTTATAGGTTTGAACAGGTTAGTACAGGGCTATTACTCTAGCTGAATGTAAATACCATCAATCATCTTTACCGTTTTCATCCATTGTAAGTGATTCATCAGGCATTAATTCTTTCTTTGCAGACACATTTTTTATCCACTGAAGTTCTCCTGGGTAAGCTCACCTTGGCCTGTGGGGTGAGAACTTGTCTTTGAGGAATGTCTTTACTTTTTCTTTTGCAGACCTTTTTTTCCCTTATTTTTTTGCAAATGTTGAATGGGTATTTTCTAAGGTGTGGTAGAACTGTACAAAAGCAAATAGCTGATAAGTTGTGGCATTCACATTCTCT
>WBNQ01027465.1:0-13126 GCA_013401375.1 Spizella passerina
GATGTTGGCAATCTGGAGTTTGCAGAGCTTGTTACAGTACACACAAAAACATCCTACTTAGCTTATCCTTGCATAACACTGGCGCTTGGCCACTTGTGCTGATGCGATGCCAACAAGGAGGATTGCTGTTAACCAGCACATTCCAGTAATTTCTGCCAGTGATGGGCAGTTTTAGACACTGTGGTACCTCTCTAGACAGAAGACTGTCTAGAAATAACACGACAAATTCAAGAGTTCCCCTGATAAACAGCTTTCCCTCTTGCTCTTCTGATTCCACATCACTGCTGGGGGATGTTATCAAAAATAAAAGGAAAAACTAATTAAGTGGTTGCATGGTCCAAGGCCTTTTACACTGAGGCTAGTGTCTGTTGGAAAAGATGGTGGTTTGCTAGCAATTTGCCAGTAATTGCAGACTAGAGTAACATACACTGCTGCACAATACTGAACAACTGACATCAATGTGTTCCTTTGTATCCAAACCTCTTTCTATACCTCCTAATTAAAGTCTTGCTTAAGCAAGTATTACAACAGTGTTCAAAGGCCCCACCCAGGAGAAGGACCCTGTCCTGTCACCAATAACAGCATGCTAAGGGATTACAAGTCCTGCCTCTGAAATTCTAGATTTGAGACAGTTTTCTCTCTCAGCAGTTCCTGTGCTTCCCAGACTTAAGGAAGTTTGACAGGACCCTGAATGAGGAAAGCAGATAATGTGATAGATTGGAGGAAGAATAAGCAAATACNGATGTCTCAAACACCTTTCTTCAGACCCTCCCATCTGAAATTTTGGCAGATAAGAGCTCTCTCAGCATGACTAAATTGTGAGATAGATTTCGCAGAGAACTTCTCAGATCCAGCTGTCCTTAGAATTATGAATGAATTCTGCTTCCAGTTTTATCTTTGCTGCAAAAGGCTGCTTGGCTTTGGCATTTTAGGCAATGACTGAAGTAGTTGACAAAGAATGAGCAATACAGATTCAAAATTGGACAGTTATGAATATAGCAATGACACAGTTTAATCCTTTATGGGTGGGAGTAAAGGGATGAATGATATGTGAGCTTGGACTTTGTGTTTGCACGTAAGCATGTAGGCTATTGAGCCAGGTAATAGACACCCCTACCAGAGAGATGACTGAGGTACTCAACTTTTTCCCTCAGTCTTCAGGGGCAACCTGTCTTCCCACAGCTCTGCAGTGGAGGGACAGCAGGACAGGGACTGGGGGAGCAAAGTGCCTTCCACTGTAAATGAAGATCAGGTTCATGGCCACCAAGGAACCTGAATGCACATGTGTCTGTGGGACCCGATGGGAGGCACCCCAGAGCGCTGAGGGAACTGGCTGATGTAGTTGCCAAGACACTCTCCATGATACTTTAAAATCCATGGCAGTCAAGTCAAGTCCCAGATGATGGGAAAAAGGGAAGCCTTGTACCCACCTTCCAACAGGGCAGAAAGCAGGAGAAAGTCCCAGTAAGAAACATCCCTAAGGACCAGAAAAAGCATCAGAAAAGTGAGGCTTAAAACAACACGTGCTTTTAAACAGCTGTGCTGGAGCCTTTGGGTCTTGTTGCAGGCTCAGCTCAACATGGAAGCTACAGATTTCTTCACACCAGAAGAGTCTGGCCATCCATTTAAGCAACTGCTAGGAGGAGCTCAGACCTGCTTTATTCATGTTAAATATTACTGTTATTGTTAAATAAACTGCACTGATCTAAAATGGGGACAAATCACTCACTGAAGAGGTTATAAGTATGACCTAAGTCTAGCTTACAAGCCAGTAGTACTTAAAAAGGTCAGTCTTTGTATGATGGTATTTCTGAGTTGCTTTTTCTTCCTTAAAATACTGGAGCACTAAGAACATACTAAACCTTTATCCCCTTTCAAAATGTTCCTGCTTGTTAACTGTAGAAAGGAATGCACATTTGTAGAGATACAAGTAGGGAAGAAATGGATGTGTTCTTTCACAGAGTACTAAACAATTGCATTCACCAATACTTCAAGAGAATTTTCTTTCTTGTCACAGGAATCCCTTCCCCCTGATTAAAGGCATCTAAATGTTCGCAGATATTTTCACCTTGAAAGCTCCATGTGTTTGTCCATCCGAGCTTTTAATTCTTCATTTTCTTGCTGAACCTTCTTTAATTTATCCATTAAGATTGTGTTGTTCTCCACCTTGGAAAAAAGGTCACAATTTGACATAAAACCCATACGTGCACTCAATCAAGATTCTGACTGAGCTATCAGAGATGTTGGCAATCTGGAGTTTGCAGAGCTTGTTACAGTACACACAAAAACATCCTACTTAGCTTATCCTTGCATAACACTGGCGCTTGGCCACTTGTGCTGATGCGATGCCAACAAGGAGGATTGCTGTTAACCAGCACATTCCAGTAATTTCTGCCAGTGATGGGCAGTTTTAGACACTGTGGTACCTCTCTAGACAGAAGACTGTCTAGAAATAACACGACAAATTCAAGAGTTCCCCTGATAAACAGCTTTCCCTCTTGCTCTTCTGATTCCACATCACTGCTGGGGGATGTTATCAAAAATAAAAGGAAAAACTAATTAAGTGGTTGCATGGTCCAAGGCCTTTTACACTGAGGCTAGTGTCTGTTGGAAAAGATGGTGGTTTGCTAGCAATTTGCCAGTAATTGCAGACTAGAGTAACATACACTGCTGCACAATACTGAACAACTGACATCAATGTGTTCCTTTGTATCCAAACCTCTTTCTATACCTCCTAATTAAAGTCTTGCTTAAGCAAGTATTACAACAGTGTTCAAAGGCCCCACCCAGGAGAAGGACCCTGTCCTGTCACCAATAACAGCATGCTAAGGGATTACAAGTCCTGCCTCTGAAATTGAATTTTCATGTGGAATTACACACAGGTCAAAGAGACAGTCACACAGCTAAACAAACAGCTTAACGGGTAAAATGATTGGCCTAAGCTAATCAAGACTTACTCCACTTTATATTTGATCCCTTCTTGTTAAATTAGGATCATTTCCTTCCTAATGTGTTCCTGACACTGCAATCTATCTTCCATACCACTTGAGCAATGTAGCAGGTAAGGATTCTGTTCTTTAGGGGAAGAGGCTCCCAGATAACTGATCTAACATAGCAACAGTTTATGCAAACCAGCACTTGTCTTAAGACGTTAAAAGGTCATTTAGAGCATCAGGTCACTTTTTGTTTTGCCTCTTGACATATATCCCAACACTGTACCTGCAATGTGAGCACATCCCATCAGGAATTCTTGTTTCCTTTTAAACAAAAACTATTCATTCTTGCATGTAAGTTTGTCCAGCCCAAGTTCATTATAGGAAGACAAGTCGGAGACACAGCCCCAGCATGCCAGACCCAAGGAATGCTCACCAGCTTTTCCATCTTCATTAGCTTTATGTCCTGCTGATGGAGTTTCTCATTCTTGATCTCCAGCACTGCTTTCAAACTTTCCAGCTCCTGTTCCAGGTACATAATCTGTGGGTTTTTCTGAAAGATTGCCAGAGAGTTTGCTTAGTACCCTGAATTTCAGGAATAATTTAGATGTTTCTCTGCTATTCTGAAAAAACAAGGAAATAATTACAGTAACGAATTACTTGTTCTAAGTGAAATCAAGTCAAACACGAGAATAAATAACAAGATCTGATATCACTTTCTCCTTGTTTTTTGTTTGTCTTTCAGGGTAGGTGGACAGTTGCAGTTGCTTCATCAGAAGTTGTTCAGAAAACACTTAATGCACAGACATGAAAAACCCTTGTGAATCAAAGGAAGGCATGAATGCTGTCACAGCAAAACTTGTTTCACAGGAGTGCCCAAAGGCCTTAAGGCTAGGAGTTCCAAAATTTATTTCATATTACTCATAACCCATCCCAAGAGATAATTAGAGTAAACATTTGAAGAGTTTTCAGGCACTGGAATACTTCAAAAAAGTACCAGAAGTTTAAGTTCTGAACTTGACTGTAGTTTATCTTCCCTGGTTTGAGTCTGAGAGTAGCTGGCTCATAAGCAGAAATTGAAAGTTTTCAGCTTTACATTCTTCTGAAGCCTGAAAATGCAACTATACATAAAAATTTTGCACTGGTACACATCCATAACTTATCTACAATATAGCAAGTTAGGACTTTTTTGTTTTTTCTTTTTGTATTGTTTTCTGGGAGGTGGAAGGGAGATCAGGAGGAGGCCACAGCAGGGTAAGATGTGGCTGCTTCAAGGACCTGTTTTCCAGAGTAAGAAACCATTCAAACACTGCAGAGTAAAACAGATTGTCTGCATTTCAAGGCAGTCACAGCCAAAAAAAGGGAAAATAGAGCAAGTCTGAGTCCATTTCCAGATAGTGAAATGGAACATGAGCTGAACTCAATCAATGATTAAGCATGTTGTGTAACTAAGTTTATCTTCAAAATCAAACAAAACTTGTTTTAGTGCATTTGGGTAAGAACACAGGTGCACTGCACTGAGTAACAGCTTCACTGCCACACCAGAATCCTCGGACAGGAGGGCAATGCCTGCAGCCTTGTGGGGTGTGGGCCCACAAGCAGAGGCCCAGCACATGTCACAAGTAATAGGGGCTCCATCACCTAGTTCATTCTCCCGCTTGTTTTTAAGGCCTGTTGCAGTAGTGGTTCTTGTTTAATTTTTGAGAAGTCAGTGTGAGGGTGAAGTATGCTGTGTGAGGGTGAAGCATGCTGTGCTGCCTCAGTGAAGGCAGCAGACAATCTGTTCCTGTTTTGTGACTTTAACATGGAATCTAGCAGCTAACAAGGAAAGCAATCCTGAAAAGTTGAAATGTTACAGTATGTTCAATATTCACTTTATTTTTTTTCTCTCAAGTCCAGGAGCCTTAAAATGTGTTTTTAAAGTCAAGTCTGAGCCCCCACATTAGCTACTCAGAGGAGAACACACAGGCAAATAAAAAGACTGAAAGGCCTACATCTTTTAGCAAAAACCTGGGAATATCAAGTGACACTACCTAAATGATACCAGAGAGGTGGAAATACATCTCTCTCTTCAAAGGGCTATTGGGAATTCCAATACTGCAGAATTTGTGCTTAGTGCAGAAGAGTATGCTGAGTCAAACTGGTGCTCTTCCAAAGACAAGTCTCAAGATTATCATGCATCTTATGCTGCCAGGAAAGCACAAAGCACATTTGCAGTGTAAAGGCACTTGACTATTGCTCCTTTAATTTAAGCAACATCTGAGCATGCCTGTGGAATTACAGCTCAAACTCCCGCTGCCACAGCAACATATTGTGGTTGCAGATTCTTCTTGTGGCAGCTCTGTCCTGCCACTAGAATAAGCAATAAGAGAAAACAATACAGAACAAATTCCAGTGAAAACTAGGGCAACTTCCACTAGAGGCATCCTAAGTGAGGCTTTAAGCATGGAATTTCTTTGTGGAATAAACAATCCTACTGGTATTCCACTTACTTCTGCATAACCAGAAAGATAAGCATGTTTGTGTCTAAGCCCCACCACCCAGTGCATTAAAAAACTCTCTCTCAGAACACATTTCTCTCCCAGGAGCATCAGAGGCAACAGCAGCCTTGGGAGGAAAGGCAGGACAAAATAAAAGTTTCTTTGAAGGATAAATCTCAGCAAAAAGTAAGAATCAACATTTGAATAAATGCATTAGAAATGAGCTTTGCAGTGATGCAAGCCCACACTGATCATAGCACTGGTACAACAGTTACTGACTGTGCACAAAAATGCTGTGGGTACAACTCCTGTACACACATGGGTCTTCAGTTTAGCTTAGGTAGGCTATTAGTCACACCTCTGACTTAGATACTCAACAGCTTTATAGAATTATAATGGTAAAGTTAATACACAGCATCACAGTGCTTGCAAAAAACGTCTGGCTGATGAGCCATTTAAAAAACTATTACTAAGTATGGGACCCCTGTCAGGCTTCACTGCAAATTTTTTGCATTATGCAATAAAATAAACCCAGGCAAGATCTGTTCATCGACATTAGTGTGGAAGATCAAGACTTACAAGATTGGCTTTTTCTTTGGCTATTTGTTTTTGTTCTTCTAATTTCAGCTTCTCACTCAGAGAGTTGTTTTCACTTCTTAGTTCATCGATTCTTTTCTGAAATGTAAATATATTGTATCATTAGGCCAAGAATTCAGTGCATATATCCAAACTGCTTTTCAAGTTTTAAACTGTTGCAATGCACCCAGCCCTTAACAAACCTCCAGCAACTCCTGCTTCTCTTTAAAGGAATCTTCAAGCGACTTCCTTTCAGATTCATGGGTACTCTTGAGCTCTAAAACAAATTATTTTTGCAGATTTTTAATACCACATAAGAAATGAAAATTCTTTTTGAAAATAAACAGCTTGAAAAGCCAGCCTACAAATATATGCATAGATACAGCTGATGGCAACACAGAACATTTATCATTAACTGATGTAAAGCATTTATGAAGTATCAGATTTATTCCCACTTCAGATTTGCTGATTGTCCCCTCACATATCCATTTCATTAGCAAACAGTCTGTCAGTTTTGGGAACATTCACCTGCATGCAACAAATGGACTTACTAAGCACAGGTCACATCTGACACAAGTTGAGTTTATGGAAGGAAACAAAGCAAAAATTGAAATTGTTGAAATTGAAACTTCTAAAAAAACATTTATTTTCCTACTTTGGATGCCATGCAGAGGAGTTTGCTCTTTGAAAGCAATAAAAGCATGACCAGTCTTCAAGACAAAAAAGTATCACTGAAAACTTAGCTATCAAGTGGAGTGGAAGGAGGATGGAAATCATCATCCCTTAAATCAATGAGACACAATGTCATTGAAACCTGAGCACGTCACCACCCCCTCCCTGAAAAACACCTCTGCCACAGTGTACAGTACACAGTGTAGGATATTTCTTAACATATCCATGTCATTATGGAAAGCACACAACCCTACTCATCCTCATTTTCAGTTCTGAGGTGCTCCTTACAGAACTAGGGGGTGGGAGGAATTATTCAGTCATTTGAGATTTTGAGGGCAATTCAGGTGTCTTACTGCAAGAAAAAGTCACGTTCACTCTGTTTATAAAGTTTCATTCAGCTACAATTGGATCATGGTTTTTGCTGTATGTAAAACAAGACCTGTCAGTTCCAACGGAAGGAATTCAGCCAACGTTTTTAAACATTAAACAGAGAACAGCGAAGTGGACACAATGATCAAAACACCTGAATACTTCTGTTTGTGACTAGCAGTACTATAGCATATGTACTTAAATACAAAATACTTGCCTGAAAAAGAGGATTCATACTCCTTTTTCAGCTCCTCTACTTTTTCTGAGTGCCTGTTTTCAAGTTCCAGCTTAAAGCTTTCATGTGTGGTATTTAAATTGTCCACCTGCAATATGACAACATGATTTTTCTCCCCTTACATGTATCAACTTAACCCTTGTTTAAAGCATTGTTTCAATGGCTTCATGTACTATGTCAAGTATATTCAAAATGGTCTAGCAGGATTCAAAAGTAGAAGCTAAGCCATGTACAAGACTTAATAAATGAGAATGATGCCTTACAGTTTACCACTGCCAGAGGAAAATGTATGCATCTCTCACAAGCATGCAGTTGCAAAGCAAGGTCAGAGGGCAGGTGTGTTTCTAGAAATCTTAAAAGTCAAGCTGACTCAAGTATCCCATGGAGCTCTAGAAATAACTTAAGCTGGCAGAACACAACCAATCTCCACCACATTTAAACATAAGCCCAAGATCTGTACAACTTAGCGTGGTAGCATTTTTTATTGCTGCAATGAAGTGGAATTTCACATTAAATAACTGTTATTAGCAAAACCCAGGATTCTCTGATGGCTCACTTGTAGCAGAAAGCAGTTGCTAGAGAACTTTTCTACTTTGAGTGTTACAAACCTGCTCCTGGAGTTGGGCTTTATACTTTTCAGCTTCCTCAATGCAGATACTTCGGAGTTTCTCACATTCTGCAGTGTAAAACTGTTTAAGCTTCTCCTCCACCTCAGCTAAGTCATCATTATGTTTCTGGTTTAACTTCTGCAAATACCCTTCATAAGCAATTTGCAGTTCATTCCTGTCTCTTTCCAATTTCTCACAAGCTGCAGAAGTAGTTACTGAAGATGTCAAAAGAAAAAAAGAAAAGAAAAAGAAAGGAATTGGATCAAGTTCAATACAAAAGTCACATCTTCATTTACAGGTTTTAAAAACAGTGAACACATTGCACAGCAACATGGTTATATACAAAGACAATTATGATTTATCCATTAAATGTGTGCCTCCAAGGACACATGAACAGATCTTCACAAAAGTATCAAATTCCATGTTTCTTAGACTGAGAATGAATTGAACCCAGCTAAGCCAGGAGCCCACATAAAAAGCACAAGTGTGGCAGATTGACATGACATGGAAGGAGGAATGTCTCATGAGAGACAGTGAAGAGCTCCAATAGAAAAATTAATTGTATTTGCTACTTTACCTTATTTGATCCCATTCAGTAGAATATTTGTCAGAGTACTTCACTTTTTGACATAGAAACCACTTAGTTAAATTTGAAAGTCCTAATTTCCTGAAAACTGTATGTTTAATGACACCCATACTTAGATATACAGCAAAGAAGCAATTCTAGCTTGACATGGACCTGATACAGATGTGGTAGACGGGGACAGGCGTTCGGAAGACCTCGCGATGTCACGGAAAGCTACAGGATTCCTCTCCCCCCAACGCCCAGTGATAAGAGATCACCCAAGAATGTAAACCCCCCTGACACAAGTAACTGTCCACCCTTTACTAACCAATTACAGTAAGGTCAGACCCCCTGACGTAGAGAATAGACCCCCAGACTATAAAACCCCATGAAACGAGAGAATAAAGGCCTTTAGACCGTCCACCATATTGGTGCCTGCATGTGTCTTTGGCCCGAGTGACCCCGGACAGGGGGTTGCCGTGCCGTATCCTCAGAACCAGGTCGCCTTGCCTTGCATCAGAAGGCAACATACAGATCTGCCAATCTGAAAGGTACCCTCATGTGTTTATGCATGAGATATTTAAATATGCAAGACAGAAAATGGTTTTAGGCAAAAAGTGCAGAGTATTAAGAAAAGATAAATGCTCTGCAACTCTCTCTACATCTGCATTAACATAGGTCTGCTAAGAAGGCTGCCTAAGTTTGTCTCCCCCTATTTGCAGCTGCTTGAAAGGCAAAACAGAAGTTAGCAACTTGCTTTTTGAGTTTGAAATATAGCATGTCCAAGTCCAGCCAGCCAGGCCTGAATGGGAGGAGTCATCCTCCTACTGTTAATATGACTGCAGCAAATGCCTGATGCACTTCCAGCTGCACCCAAAGCCTGGAAGCAAGGTGAAACAGCATCTCTAACCCAAGTGTGTGGTCACTGACCTTGTGCAAAACAGGTTCTATACAGACTCTATAGTGCTATGGTTTAAAATAAATTAGAGGAGTGGCTGTTTAGGAGAAAAATCAACTAAAATGTTAACTTGCCCCTCAAAGGCAGGAGAAGTCATGCATGCATGCACTTCACAGCAGACTGGCACACTGCCCAAACAGTATAAATATAAACTCTATGTAAAAGCATGGGAAGAGGCAAGGATTTCTGTACAGGCAGTACAGGAAATTCCCATCACAAGAGTGTTTGAACCTTAAGATAAATAAATTACAGTATCCTCAGGGACTGATTCCCAAAGTAGTAATGGGTCAGCTGAAGGGAAAGCAGCCTGCCCCAGTGGAGTGCCTCAAGTTACACGTGTCTTACTCTTCTTTGCTACAGCTCGTTAAAAGCATGTGACTAACTTGATGGATGATACTCTTTTAAGGGAACTGTAAAGAATCTTGGCCTTGCTACCAACACTTGGAACCAGCAGTGGAACTAGAAAGTGTTAAGAGAGTGAGCTGTACTGCATGGAAATCAATCTACATGTGTGTCTACCTGAATTAGGCTTAACAGCAAGCTTAGCTATGCCAGGTCTGTGCAAAGGATGTGCTGATCTGGACAGATTTAGGCCAAGCTCTTCATTCTCTGACTGGCAACGATGCAACAGAGGCTCAACTGAAACCCACCACAACATTCTCTGCAACTCAAGCAGATTTCACAGTCTTTGCTACCTTCAGCAGCAGCACCAAAAGAAGTTTTTGCTCCCCTATCTTTATTCATTTCAGAAACTTCTCTTAGAACTGCTCCCTTAGGGAAAGGGAAGAAAATAAATTAGCTTTCACACTACTACCACATTGCAGTGGCACATAGTTATTGAATATATATATATATATATACTCTGCATTGCCACATTTTTAGAGAAGGGGTAACACCATTGTTAGAGGACATTGTATGACAATGCCAAGAACCAGGCAGCAAGCCAAATGGAGGTGTTACACAGCCAACCATGTGCAGATGGAGCTGACCTTCTACAGCAGAGTAAGGGCATAGCTGAGAGGCAGGCAACTTGCATGGCTCATTTGAGGTAACTGCAGCAAAATGCTTCAAATGACCCACTTCATTTATAACCAACAGAGGAAGAAGCATCAAATTCCTTATTTGCAAGGCCAGAGCTATTCATTTGCCTCCAGTTAGCCAGAGGAATTTGCTGCCTATCATTGCCTTATCTTTAAATGTCAGCACGAAGAGCTTCAGATGATGCAAAGCACTTCAGAAAAAAAGCAAATAGCAAACCACACCTTTGTCAAAGAAAACAGACACATCAGTTCCCCCTCAGGCAGTTTGCAATTCAGATTTATGAGAGGACTCATGTTACAAAGGCAAACAAAAAACTTTTGAAACTTGCACTGGCAGTTCAAAGTTGTTACCATAAAGGTAACTGGCCTCCACAAAGCTGGAGGTTGCAACGCTTCCTTGCACATCCCAAGCCTGACTTATATCCCTGCCATCCAAACAAGAAGCAGAACTCCTACACAACCAGGGAGCTCCCAGTATCATGGTGGTGCAAGAAACTGATCGTAGTTTTTCTTGATTTCAGGAAAAACACCAACTAAAGAATTATTAATTTGAAATTATGAGATGTCCCATAAACCCAAGCTTATCTAAATACTTGAGATTGAAATGGATGCAGCAAGTATTTTGCACAGTCCTGTCCCTCTGCAGACTGAATCATGTATTTTAGGACTGCTCTGCTTTTTTTTTAAGAAAGTTGCCTTTTTCATGATTTGTCCCAAATTCCTTAATTTGGCCATTTAGCCACTGGCTAACCAAAGCTGAGTGCTGCTCAACTGAAGAGTAATCTCACTGAACTCATGCTAAACTTGGAAGAAAAATTTGTAACTGGAACATGTGTTTTTCCAGTAGCAAACACACAAATCAATTTCAACTTCTCGTCCACTTCAGAGATATCTGGAGTGCATATGTCAGAGTTTTTGTATAGTACTACCGTGTTTCCTTTCCCTTCTTGAAGTGCTTTTCTCCACAATTCCACATCTTTAGAACACAAACCTTGAGCAAAAAAAACCCAAAAATAACAACAGAAAACAAATGGTCCAACAGCATTTCAGGAAAAAAATCAAGCCAGAGAGATTAATAGATGCACAATTTGTTGGTCTGTGAAGTTTGCTCCATTTTACCTGCAACACTTAACAGTTTTAAGGATAGTGTATATGGAATGCTATACTTGGCAGCCAGAAGCAATCTTTTCACTTCTTTATTCATATAGCACAGCCATTAATTCATTTTTTCCCCTCCAAATAATAATATTTTTCCTCCACTTGGTTGTCCCAGCCTCTCTTCCCAATCATACAAATGTCTCTCCCTGTATCAGTACAGCATAGAGCAAGATTAATCTGTGGTTTTAGGCTTCTCAACACCTCTAATTATAAATGAAGAGCCTCATTCTTTTCCATTCAACCATGACCTTTAGAAATCATGAAAAGTTTCTGAGATTTGGTAACAGCAAATCTTCAGAGCAGAAATGCTGGTTTTGACATATAAAATAACCCTTTATTTGTAGTAGTTAACATCAGCCACTTGCATCTTGGGTATTTCACTACAAAGCTTTTAAAATGCCAAAATCATAAAACAAATTGTTTGCAAGAGCAGCACGGAGAACCAGGCACATGGCAACTCCCTGCACAATGCAAACAGCAGCACATCCAAACCACAGCAACAGTGGCTGCAGCTGAAGGAGAGGACTACAAAAATTGTCTTTGTATCTCCAAGAAAGCTATTTTGTATTTTCACTAAAAGTAGCCAAGAGATAAGACCTTACAAGTGTGCGTCTCCTTTCACTTTTTTTTCTTGCTCTAATTATAAAACCATCATCCAATACAGCTCTTATGGCTAAACTGCTTAGCTTAAACATGTTTCAATTTACATTCCCCTAAAGCTACCACAACCATAGCTCTAAGATAAAATACAATGGNTTGCTCCCCTATCTTTATTCATTTCAGAAACTTCTCTTAGAACTGCTCCCTTAGGGAAAGGGAAGAAAATAAATTAGCTTTCACACTACTACCACATTGCAGTGGCACATAGTTATTGAATATATATATATATATATACTCTGCATTGCCACATTTTTAGAGAAGGGGTAACACCATTGTTAGAGGACATTGTATGACAATGCCAAGAACCAGGCAGCAAGCCAAATGGAGGTGTTACACAGCCAACCATGTGCAGATGGAGCTGACCTTCTACAGCAGAGTAAGGGCATAGCTGAGAGGCAGGCAACTTGCATGGCTCATTTGAGGTAACTGCAGCAAAATGCTTCAAATGACCCACTTCATTTATAACCAACAGAGGAAGAAGCATCAAATTCCTTATTTGCAAGGCCAGAGCTATTCATTTGCCTCCAGTTAGCCAGAGGAATTTGCTGCCTATCATTGCCTTATCTTTAAATGTCAGCACGAAGAGCTTCAGATGATGCAAAGCACTTCAGAAAAAAAGCAAATAGCAAACCACACCTTTGTCAAAGAAAACAGACACATCAGTTCCCCCTCAGGCAGTTTGCAATTCAGATTTATGAGAGGACTCATGTTACAAAGGCAAACAAAAAACTTTTGAAACTTGCACTGGCAGTTCAAAGTTGTTACCATAAAGGTAACTGGCCTCCACAAAGCTGGAGGCTGCAACGCTTCCTTGCACATCCCAAGCCTGACTTATATCCCTGCCATCCAAACAAGAAGCAGAACTCCTACAC
>WBNQ01027465.1:13246-33955 GCA_013401375.1 Spizella passerina
TTGTAACTGGAACATGTGTTTTTCCAGTAGCAAACACACAAATCAATTTCAACTTCTCGTCCACTTCAGAGATACCTGGAGTGCATACGTCAGAGTTTTTGTACAGTACTACCATGTTTCCTTTCCCTTCTTGAAGTGCTTTTCTCCACAACTCCACATCTTTAGAACACAAACCTTGAGCAAAAAAAACCCAAAAATAACAACAGAAAACAAATGGTCCAACAGCATTTCAGGAAAAAAATCAAGCCAGAGAGATTAATAGATGCACAATTTGTTGGTCTGTGAAGTTTGCTCCATTTTACCTGCAACACTTAACAGTTTTAAGGATAGTGTATATGGAATGCTATACTTGGCAGCCAGAAGCAATCTTTTCACTTCTTTATTCATATAGCACAGCCATTAATTCATTTTTTCCCCTCCAAATAATAATATTTTTCCTCCACTTGGTTGTCCCAGCCTCTCTTCCCAATCATACAAATGTCTCTCCCTGTATCAGTACAGCATAGAGCAAGATTAATCTGTGGTTTTAGGCTTCTCAACACCTCTAATTATAAATGAAGAGCCTCATTCTTTTCCATTCAACCATGACCTTTAGAAATCATGAAAAGTTTCTGAGATTTGGTAACAGCAAATCTTCAGAGCAGAAATGCTGGTTTTGACATATAAAATAACCCTTTATTTGTAGTAGTTAACATCAGCCACTTGCATCTTGGGTATTTCACTACAAAGCTTTTAAAATGCCAAAATCATAAAACAAATTGTTTGCAAGAGCAGCACGGAGAACCAGGCACATGGCAACTCCCTGCACAATGCAAACAGCAGCACATCCAAACCACAGCAACAGTGGCTGCAGCTGAAGGAGAGGACTACAAAAATTGTCTTTGTATCTCCAAGAAAGCTATTTTGTATTTTCACTAAAAGTAGCCAAGAGATAAGACCTTACAAGTGTGCGTCTCCTTTCACTTTTTTTTCTTGCTCTAATTATAAAACCATCATCCAATACAGCTCTTATGGCTAAACTGCTTAGCTTAAACATGTTTCAATTTACATTCCCCTAAAGCTACCACAACCATAGCTCTAAGATAAAATACAATGGATTTTTTGAACCCTGAATTAAATGGTTTGCAAATAGTAGTTATCTTCATAAAATTGTCCAAGTCACTCACTGGCCTAGTTATGATTTATGAAAAGGCGTTAGACTGTCTGAAATTCTAAACCACAGTTCACTAGGACAGTAAACTGTCAGCATTTTAATAGATGTGGGGGATGTGAAATGGGGATAATTACCACAAAAAAAGCCCAAGTATTTAGTACTACGTGATATTACACTGCACTAACATTTAATTGCTCAGACCTTTTATTTCACACTGCAAGCTGTATGTTCTCTTGACCAGTAAATCTACTACAGACAGGCTCATTTCCTTCTCTATACAATATATATATATTTATCTNTGAAAATTCTTCTTCCCAAAAATGCTTTCAAGTTTATGACCAGGTTTCTCTTCGTTCTCTTTCTGGTGTTACTTCCATAATGAGACTAATTATAGAGGACATTAAACCACATTGCATATTTTTGTTCTTGGGCAAGTCAGACAAGGCAGGTAGCCAAAAAAGCCTGCTTTAAGCAACATTTAAGCAGGTATGATTGAATAAATAACGTGAAGCACTCAATTCTCTGCTGGGAAGTAAATTCACATCCCTTGTGCTGCAAACACTACAAGTGACAGAATGTTCAAGCAGGCAAACAGGCAAGTCTGTGAAGTGTGGCAAGTCAGGCCCTGTCTCAAATAAGTGAAAGAAGCATCTACCTATTATTAAGTATTTTTAATGATCACCTTAACCTGAAAACCGAATCACATTCACTGTAAAACACAATGGTCTCTTCTATCTGAACTTCCAAAGCATCTTGAAGATAATTTAGTAATAAAAAAGAACACGAAGGTATTCTGAAGGAAATACAGTTTAGCAATTGCCAGGCAGCAGCTGGAGGTGAGAGAGAGGGGTTTGGCATTTGCCTGTCTGTCCAGGGTACACACAGACCTCTCCAGGCCACGCAGAAAGGCTCACCAATGGAAATGTTCAAAGGGCCAAGGTTGGTGCCAGCTGAGTCAACTTTGCACCTGCTATCTTGTAGCAGGACTCAGCTGGATCACATCCAGCGTGGCTGCAAGGAGGCACTGAAACAATGTGGAGTGCAATTGATTTAGAGGAACAGTTCATAACTCTCAAGAAATATGCAGCCCTTGCAATTTCTACTTACATAATTAAACAAGTAATAAGAAGTTTACATACTAGCTTGCATCTTAAGAGAAACAGTTGACAAGCAGGACATCCTTAGCTGCTCCAGGCTCCCAGAACTACTGTGCTTTCATTTAAGCCAATATCAGTAAACCAGTAGCTGGAGATTTTAAGGAAGTCCAAGTTCAGAACCCAACTGTTACTGATTTTGAACTCCCTTTGGAAAAGCCCATCCCCAAACACCTATCACTGCTAATCCTTGCACATGTTTCCTGCTACTGAGAGCAGAAAGCATTGTCTGGTAACCATCACCTGGCTGGCGCAGTCACATTCTGGGACAGGAATGCCTATTTAAACCATTTAACAAAAAGGTAGAAATGGTCATACACAATAACCTTGCAAACAGACCATTTGACAGCACGTAAATTTGGTCTTGCAAGGTAAATCAAGGAGCTTAGGAACATGCACAGTTAAACTTCAAAGTAAGAAACTGAGAAGTCTAAACTGCACAAGCTTCAGGATACCCTCAAACTCAGCAGCATGCAGAGAACAGGCTCCACTGGGCTGTGCAGACCTGGTTCCTCTTCTCAGACTGCCTGTCCCCAAACTGCAAACCAACAGTCATTAAAAACATGGCAGCTGGGACTCCACAAAACATCTACATGGCCAAACTAAGACTCAAACAGCACTTATCTTTCCCAGCAAATGTATGCTTAGATTGTACTGTGAATGAAAATCCACAGTACTTACATCAAAACAGTCTATGGAAATCTTAAGTTCAGCTGAATCCATTTAACAGTGTCAATAGAAAGCTGATTAGCAGGTATGTATTTAAGCAGATTATTTTCAGCTAAAGCTACTGTTTTAAGAATGCCTTTCTCACACCTTGTCAACAAATTATTAATTTAACCTCAAAAAAACCCCAAACCAAGTTCTTTTTAAAGGTAGACAAAATTGAAGACCTGGATAGTTTTTCATTTCTATAATGAAATCCACTCCCTTTACATGCTGAGGAGAGCAGTACAGACAGGCTAGACATGTGACGTGGTTAAGACAAAGGAACTGCATGAAGATAAATAAATGCTTCATGAAACCATGGTCTGGAAACCTTACAAAGGAAGTGAGCCCCAGGCTGCCACTCAGATGCTCCTGCAGAACTGACCAGGAAGGTCAGCTCTGTGAGGGGAACAGCTGACGATGGCATCCAGCAGCACATCAGCCAGCATCCCTGTCTGAGAGCTCTGGGCACTCGGGTGTCACAGATCCATCGGGCACAGTTGCATTTGAAGTTTTTTCTAATTATCAACCTACTGAATGGCACATGCTTGCAATGGGAGTCTCATTTATGAGCTCATCAGGCTGCTGATCAAAGCAGGAAGATAACAAGTTTATGGAAAGCTCATTTAAGCATGAGGCATCCTTACAAAGAGCTAAGCATTCAAAAAAAACCTGAACTCCACCAAAACCCTCAAATGTGGTAATGGCAAAAGTGTTGGCCAGCTTTTTGGTCTACCCATCTAAGCAGAATTTTCCCTTTCTAGGTAAGTGATAAACATAGTACCTAGGTTGATAAAGGAAAAATAATGTTGAAGATGTAGGCCTAGAGGAGGAAAGAGACTTTTTTACTCTGATAGCAATCCTTCTGAAGTCATTTCCTTGAGGTAAACAAATAGGGTTGCTCAGAGAATCACATCAAGTACATAAATAGAAAGAAATCTGGTTTGTAAAGATTATAACACAACTTTTTAGTGATCCAAGAAGGCCTTTTCCACATTAAAACCCTAGTCCTGTTGTCACTTTAGGGTGATAGAAACATCACTTGCAGCTGACGGGGGACACAACCCTGCACCCTGGTACTCCTTCCCTTTTCTCTGCTCCAGTCCCAGTATTCCTTCAGTCACATACTGAAGTCAGGGCAGGCAGCTTTGGCAAAACAGCACTACCAGGCAATAGTCTCAGCTGCCTTAGGTCCCCAGGCAGCTCACTGCATTGGTGGGGACATGGCTGCCCCTGCAGCAATGCTGCTACAAGGAGAACAGAAGGATGCAAAGGCAGGGGAAGGCCAGGCTCTTTCAAAGCCAGCCCCTACTGAGACCGGCCTGTAACATCTGCTAAGTTCAAATACATTACATGGAGCTACCTCTTAATGCATTTAAATCAAGCTTCAAAGTTGGCAAAACCAGCCCCTGCACATAATAGCTCAATTTCATGTTATAGCCATCCACTAGGATGAGTTCAAAGATTTAATCTCATCAGCCTGAAAGCATTTCCTTCTGTTAATTTTATGCTCATTCACCTACAGGTCACTAAGGCAAAAATGCAGATTTTGCACAGTATGTTTCACAGGTTTATGAATTTTTTGCTAGCAAATCTCTAGAAGACAGCATACTAATGAGTTAGGGATCAAACAGAAGTATATATGCTGTCAGCCATCCTCCCATTTTTTAGAAGTGAGTACTGTGGTCATCAGACACATGTTTTGCAAGGAGGCCCTGCAAGGCGCAGTGAGATCAGTGCCAGGAATTCGGTGAACCTGGGGTCACGCTGTCAGGGCTGCGCAGCACTGAAAGCATCTGAGCGGAATCCAGTCAGGGAATTAAATGACTGCCATTACAGTACCAGGGCATCTGCCTTCTGCAGATCTGCTGCATTTCTGCTTCATGATGAATGCAAAAATAATTCTTACCTAGTTCTCCTCGAAGGTTAAGTAGCTCTTGAGATAATGCTTTCCGCTGCTTCAGTGCTTCTTCCCTCTGCAGAGAAAAGAACAAAAAACCCCAAATGTTTGGTTACTAGTGGTCTGAGCAGGGTACCTTCCAATAATTAACTTCCATGTGTTCTGTAGGAAAAACAAGAGCAAGAAGCCAAGATATGACTCATTTAGGATAACAGTTCAGCTGTTACAATATACACAGATGTTCTTCTGTTGTTAAGGAAGTTATACTTTAAAACAAAGAACCACTTTTTCCAGGACATCTCTGCAATTAAAATCCTACTTTGCAGCAATTAATTATATATTTTATGGTGGGTGTAGCAACATAAGCCTCCAGAACAAATCAAGTGGTAGATGTCAAGGGCACAGAAGTATAGTGTATATGTGAAAGAGGCATGCATTAAATATTTATCTTAGGCTTACTCAAACAGAAAACCATCAACTTTGCTAAATGCTTAGTCTTCCATGAAGAAAAGGCACAGCCCTGTTCAAAGTTGAATACAACCCACCCTGCCGCTCACAGCTCCTATGTTAAGATAGATGATGTTTCTCACAGCGAGACAACCACGCAGCACGTGTGAGCAGACCATACCAAAGCAGAAGCCCCCATCTGCCTCCCTGCTTTCCCAGGAGCTGTGCCCCGGCCAGGAGGCCAGGCCCTGTGCCGCGGAGCCGCAGCCCGGGGGCGGCGCAGGCACGGCCGGGCACAGCCGCTCCGTGGCCCGGCGGTCACCGCCCCACGCCACGCGCGGAGGTGACACGGTCCGCACGCCCGCCGGGCAGGGCGCTCCACCGCCGGCTCCCTGCGAAACAAGCACTCATTACCCTTGCTGCAGCGCACTGAGAATAGAGGCACAGCTTGCTGCTAGAGCAGCCCATCTTCCAGCGCCGGCAGCCCCCCGCTCGGCCCCCCGGCCCTCATCGGCGACGCGCGGGCGGCGGCGGCACCACCGAGGCGGGCAGGTCCGGCCGGGGCCGGGCGGCAAGGCTGGACCTTGCCTCCGCAGGTTATCCTGCGTCCGCGCCCAGCGCTCCGACAGCGGCAGATACTGCAGCTCCTGCAATTGGCACAAGCAGCCAGCGATTACTTAAAGCCACAGCCCTTCTTTTATGCAAGGCGAGCCCAGACATTAGATCGATCGATCTCCACTTGCTCCTAGGGCAGCCGGGATCACCGAGGGAACGCTGCCCTTCTCTGCACATAACCGAGCTTATTTTTAGCTGTTTCGGGCTTGCTGTACGCTGCTTTCACACTTAATTTGTTGATGCAAAAATAAGCCACAGGAGGCCTAAACTGAATGGGAGAGCCACAGACACAGCAGCTTTGCTGCTGTCAATGCCCAGGCTTATGTTCAACAGCCCCGATGCATGCAAATAGCTTTAAACTTTGCATGCTTTTCCTTTAGCGAGGATACATGAGGGAAAGAAAAAAAAAAGCAAAAATAAATCCTCACACTTGTCCACAACTGAGCACATCCACACAGTAGATGAATTTGCAGACAGGTCGAGCCACACCTACAGCTGGTTCTCCCCAGGGAAAACCTCATCTTTACACCAAACTCCCCCTTTGCCCTTGGTCACTCTCACTGCAGCCTGACCACAGGCTTGCATCTTAAGAGCACCCCGTCCTGGAGGCAGGGAATACTCACTGCATGCCTGCAGAACAAATAAAGCAGTAAAATATTCCATTCTTAAAAAAAAAACTAGAAAGAATAAGCACCCAAAACCCAGTCATGTATTAAGGTCTGACACAAGACTAATCAAAATGAGTAATTTTTATGCTATGCACTCATTTGCAAGTCTTAGGAAATTATTATGCAGCTGTAAAGGCTATTTAGAAGAAACTGCCAGCCCTTTACTAGAAATATTTGTATTTTTGATGTTGTATGAGAAATATTTCCCTTTAATCACTCAATTTAAGCAGTCTTAATTCTTTGGACACTTTAGACTTTGGTAGGGCTATTAAGCAGCTGTGTTGCAGTTTTATATTAAGCACTTAGAGGCTTTTTACAGTGTCAGTGGGCTAAGATTGACAACCACGCCTCACCTCCACAGTAAATTCTCAGGAGAGCAGAGAGCTCAGTTATTGAAAGGACTTGCCCTGCTCTTCCCTGCTTCTCTGCTCAGGAGGAGAGATGAGTCATCTCACTCCAGTTCAGCACGAGTGCTCCCACTATGGACACAGCATCTGATGATGAAAATGGGAATGCTACAGTGAGTTATTTGAGCTGCATCCTTGCACAATGGGACTCAACCTGCTTTTTTCCAGCCTTTGTCAGCATAAGATCTCAAATTCTCCCTAGTGGCTGTGCCATGCTGCAGCCCCTTTGGACATGCTAACCTTTTTGTTTAGTGCTTCCAAATGGGCTTTTTTGTGGTCTACGCATTTTGTATTTGCTTTCAGTTAAAGAAATTTGATGCAACAAGGGCATGTACAACCAACATATACGAGAGGCTAAGACTAAAAATCCAAAACAAAATCAAATAACACTGCCTGTGTAATCTTCATGGTTCTTGCTGCTCCTAAGCCCTGCCGCTCCTTACTGGTGTTGCCTAACCTGTTGCCTCAGTCCAGCTTGCCCATTCATAGTTTAACAAATCCAAGTAATCCAGATGGATTTGTATCATCACCTCCTGCTCACGAATACCTTCAGAAAAAACCTGCCAGTCTAAAATAAGAAGACCAAATTGCTCATATGCATAGGCAGCCACCTAAAGTAGTCAGACTGACTAGCAGTTAACTTATTGTCTAAGTTCTGAGAGAACTGAAGCTGCAGGTATGGGGGCTTCCCCAAGAAAATGTTAAAGTTTCCAAAATCTGAAATCTATATGTGGTAAAATACCAAAAGCGCTTGTATAATCCAGTAAGAGCCTCTCTTCAGTATTCAAAGACAGGTATGCATATGCTTTGGGCTGGAATATCCAGCAACCTTCTATTTTATGCTTAACAAGATTCTAGTTGAAAAATCAGTACCAGAAACTGAAAGAACAGAACCAAGCTGGAGCATACAGGATTGAGCAATTTTGGCATTGTTATCCAGATAAATCCAGCAATAAGGATCATCCTCATTTAGTTGTCAGAGACTCATGAAGGATCTTCATACCACCCCTTTACAATTTCTTCTGGTACAATTTATGAATTTATGTAAAGATCAGGTAGATTATTTGGTACCTATTTTTTTATTTTTTACAAATAACCTATTGTAGGTTACATTTAAACCAAAATATCCCCTTGTCATAAACATGGAAGCTTCAGGAAAGAACAAGAACAGAGTTTAGGGATAAAAGATTTGCCACAGGCAATACTAGAGCAGTGCACCTCTGCCATGTGCAATGCTACAAAAAAGTTCTCAGCATAACAAGGGAGACCTGGACACTTCTTGCTCTGAGGAAAATTAGCCAGTTAAAAAATCCTTCACATTTTGAAAATTTGACAAGTTCAGGTAGACATATGCCCCACAGTAAAGACACTTGAGAAGGTGAGGCCCAAGGCAGAAGGTTAAAGAACACCACAGCTTCAAGATGACAAAAACTACCAAGTCAGGAATGGAATAAATTATGAAGTTTGTCATTCATGTTTGTTTTGTTGGCAGTTATGCAGCCCAATTACAGGCTTAAGAGTATTTTTCCTGGCAACTAGCTGTTTTTGCTACAGCTTGAGATTCAAACAGACCAGCCTAGGGTCATTTTAGATACAAACAAGGGTGAGGACGTATCACTGTCTGAACAGTTTCCATTGCTCTGCTTTGAAAGCAGGAAGCTCTACAAAAGTCCACATTCCAGAATGAGCAAGAGGGATATTTGTACCAAGCACACAAACAGCCTTCCTGCCTACATACCTATACCAAATCTTCACATAAGACAGACCCAAGTTACCTCCAAGACATCAGGTTCTGAGCAGTTCTTAAGCTAGAATAGGCGGGCATTCCTTAAGTATGCCACAGCAACTCTGCAGACCACAAATATAAGAGCATGAAGTTTTAGAGCAAACTGGCAACTCTGTATTTCCTTGAGAGGATGTGCAACTAGACAGACTAACCATTCCAGGTTTCCCAGCACACTCCCGCTCCTGGCTGGGTGGGGTGATGCTGGTGTGGGAGCCCCATGCTCTGCCTGCAAATCAAGGCTTTGAGAGCCACAGACAGGCTGTGCCTAGTCAAAAAGTCCTAATCACTTTTTTTAAGTTTTTAATCCATGATAAGAGATGCAAGTCCTTCAACAGTTACTCAATATAAAAAAGCAAATCACAACAGAAACCAGGTTTTGAGTATGTGTGTCCAAATAAGCTAACATTGCCCAATCTGGTAGTAATTATCCAAACATCACAGTTCACATTTTAAACTAGCACATTCCTTTGGGAAACAAAATATGTACTCTTTTGGAGCTGTATTAAAGAAAGAAAAAAATCACAAGAACCAATAATGAAAAGTTCCCATTTGCATACCAAAATACAGTAATTGTTGCTTTTTCAATTTCAAGCAGCTATATCACACTGATATCTATGTGATAAGGCACTTGCCACAGTTGCCTAGTCTACCCCAGTAACAGATTCAAAAGAAGCATTATAGATCACTGCAACCAAAAACTGAAAGCACTGGTACATTGTGAAGAAAGATACACAACTCACTTTGAGGCCATGAAATACTCCAGGGAATCGGGCTTTGCTGTGGCAATTTTCCCATGACACAAATGGAGCAGCCACCCTGGAATGTTCATCTCAGTGCTGGGATGCAAGGTGGGCCCTGTCCAGGGAAGGTGGAGTAAAGGGCTCTGACAATGCCAGTACCAAGCCCCCTGCAGTGAGCAGACAGGACAGGCAGATCCAGCTCTCAGGCAAATTGCAGCAACTGAACCTCTCACTGGTGTAACTGGCAGGTGGGAACACCTCTGACTGGCCAGGCTGTAATCAGCCTTCTAGTTTCCATCAGCAATACATTTCACAAACAACTAATTTCAAGACTCAGAACTTAAAGGAGTAGAAAATTAAGTGTTAAATATAAAAGCATCGCAATGCTTCTTTCAAAAAGCATTTTATTATAACAGACTAAATAAAATTTGTTCAGAGTGCATAAAACAAATGAATCGATGCATAGAACGGAAGCACTTAAATGTGTTTTACTATTATACACAGGGCCAAATTAATTCTATTCTTGGAAAGAAGAGTCTGGTTTCGGTAAGCCATTTACTGTCAAACCAAACCACAAGCACTTACTCCTAAAGTTAAACTTAGAAAGAAATGCTGAGCATTTAAAAAACTTAATAAATTAGTAAATTTGCAAGCACTTCTGTAACACGTACGGTTACACCCTACTGGAGATGTGCTGAGGCTGTATGGAAAAAAACATCATAATTTAAATATTTTTTAATACTGGTACAGTCTCAGTTGTCAACAGGATGTCTTTCTCATCCAAGGAGATATTCCTCTTGGGTATGAAGCATTAGAAATTTATGTCGACTCCATCCGTGTGCTGCTCCAGTCTTAAAAGCATGATCACCATCATTGGCTGTAGTGTAGAAATTGAGTCACATCTTTGCATAAACTCCAGTCACTCATGTGTCATCAGCAACAGCCTGGAGGTAATTAGGAAGGGACAACAAAAGGGCCATTCATATCCGCTTTGCAGTATGACATTTGACTTGAGGATTTTGGTCCTTACACCACAGTGTTTCTACCTGTCCCTGTTCCTTCTTTCCTAGCAAAATCCAGTCCTCTAAGTAAGACTTCTCATTGGATATTAGCATTTTTTGAAATTGATTTCTTAGAAATTCCCCTACTCCATACCTCATTTAACATCCCCTTGCAGTGTCAGTTCCTCTGCATCACTCAATGCAAAAGCAAGCTAAAGACATGAGCCAAGGAAGCGGCACAACAAACAGGATTTACACTCTCTGTTCCATGCATATTTTTGAAAGGAGCAGACTATAACTGTGATAAAATATAAATGCCATTAACCCTCTCAAATCAATACATATACAGTGAAA
This sequence comes from Spizella passerina, assembly GCA_013401375.1. NCBI lineage: Eukaryota > Metazoa > Chordata > Aves > Passeriformes > Passerellidae > Spizella > Spizella passerina. The sequence continues at coordinate 24,180 of WBNQ01027465.1, forward strand.
TGAATACTTCTCATTTACTCTTGGCTTCATTTGTGTTAGGCACTGCCTTCTTACCACATGAAATATGCCATCAGTTTTCACCTTGACATACTTCAAGCAGATTTAAGACTCAGAATACAGCATTTACATGATTAGCTGATAGAGAGAGATTTACTGCAATTTCTAATATTTTATCTACTTCTTTTATCTACTAGGTGAATCAATGGAGAATCAGATGTTTTTTCCCTGATGTTTAGTGTATGAAACACTAAAGCAGAAAACACTAAAGCAGAGAACCAGCCAAGCAGGATTCCTATGAGTCACTATGTATTTCACACATTTACTTGCGGGCTCTTTATGCTTTTGCAAGCTTTACACAGGATCTTAGGCTTGCAGGGATCTTTGTTTTCCAATTTAGAAGTCCTGCCCACCTGCAATAGCAATAGGCCTGCAAAGATAGGTCCAAATGTAATAATATGGGCTATTTAATTTTACTTCTCTATAACAGCCTGTTTTCTACTTTACAGCTACTTTACAGTTTCTGAATGCTAACATTAGTTCTTGCTTCTCACACAGAATAACTCCTTCCTTCCCTGTAGAAATTAAAGTCTCATAAAAACTAAGTTTACCTCATCTAAGTGATCACTTATTTCTCACTATTTTGTTAAAGCTTTTTGTCTCAGTCCAACTCATCTGAATGACACAGTAGCCACCAGATACCTTAAAACTCTGACAAGTTATACTGTCACTATTTTTCTCACATCTATAAAACTATTATTACCATTATAAAGTTATTCAAAATCTTGTAATAAGAGCCTATGCTTGAGCATAATATGCACTATTAATTTCATTTTTAAGACTGTTTAGAATTTCAACTGAAAATGTGGTACAAATCAAGAAGGAAACTAGATTGAAACATGTTGCTGTCTTTCTTCCACTAACTGCTCTCTTAAATTTTGGAATAGATACCTCTATTTTGCTCCTGTCATTAATTTTTCAGCTTCTTGAAAAAAAAAAATTACAAGAAATAACAAGGTAGTCATGAAAATCAGGATCTTTGTGGAAAGCAGCACTGGTTGCCCGAAACATCATGCTTGTTTCAGTCAAAGGTATCTTTTTCCAAGACACCTTTTGTTAGGAGTAGCTATAGGACAGGACTCCCAATTCCCTTCAGCTGTAACCCATTCTGAACACCCAGGTGTACCATTTAATTTGCTTAACTGACGCACCTTGTAAAAGGTTATTTCAATCAGAGCCTAGTTTCAGAGTAATTAATGGATTAAAATGTTTTTCTGGATGTTAGAGCTCACAAATTTTCAATCTGTTGCCAAAACATTCTTGTTCATTCATACTACTTTTATAGAGACATTGAGAATCACCTGAAACTTCCTTGCTTTCCAACTGTTACTCATCAGACACAGGCTTCCAGAGCCTAGGTCTTCTCTACAGGGGGAAAGTACTGTGCTATTGCTCAAATACTCTCTGTAACAAAACAGAAAATATTTGTATTCCTCAAAATCAGGATATTACATTTTGACTTCTAACTGATTTTTCTTTTTTTTTTTTTTTAAGTAAGCACAAAATTTATCTCAATTACATATCCTTATTCTCTCTCACAAAAAGTTATGTCCATATTTGGGGAAGCCAGATACACCTGGTATGAAAATTCTAAGGAAAAGTGGCCAAGTTTGATGTTAAGTTCTAGAAATTCAAAACTAAAAGTTTTCCTCAGAGACAGCTGCTCTAAACAACAGGACATGTAGGTCAAAAGATGTGACTGTTCCAAAACTCTTGGGGTCTAGTGATGCAATGTGTACTTCTGCCCCTTAACCTAGATATGCACTTCTCATTTGATAAATATAAACATTTTCTGCTGAACTTCCACAAAGGCCAGGACAAACATTTCTGATACATGTGCTCATGTATTCCAAAATGGAAAAAAACCCCATTTTAAACTGCTAAGTTCCCAAGGACACTAGCATCTTGACTGTTATAGTCATGCACATGACAGGAAATGGCAGTTACAACAGATCATACACTAATGGTTAATTTCTATTTCCACCTAGAAATGCTGAAGCCTGCTCAGTCACACCATTTCTAGGATATTCCTCATGTTGTTTCCTGTGTCACATCCACAATTAGTGTTACCCACTATCAAGGCTCTATACCCTCTCAAATGGCCTTTTCCTCTACTAAGGAAACTTATTATAAGATGGCACCACAACATTCCCAAGTAAAGTCTGACCAGTAAATAGCAGCACTCCCATGACCATACCAAGAAAAGCACAACAGTAAAACTGAGCTTCTTTTCATCTCTATAGTACCTTGTTTCACAGACACAAATTTGAAGCCCATTTCCATATCAGAATCTGTAGAGAATTACTGAGATGCTTAATTTGGATTAATTTATTAAACTAGAAAAATAAAAATCGATATTTATAACTAAACACTTTACCATCTAGTTTTTTTAAACAGCTTATGTAGTAGTTCTGAATGTAGCAGTTTATGCACTAAAATAAGATGAAACACGCTTTGAACAGTTACAAAGCCATTCTAATTACACATTACCCTTTCCTTTGACAGCTAAATCTGCCTTAGACAGACAAATCTGAAACTAGATTTAAAACCAAGCTAGTACCACACTGCTAAAACAATCACCCTGCACTCCCAAAGATGTAAGAGTTTATAGCCAGCAGTGAGCTGGAGGTTAGAACAGCCCAGCTGCAGGGCTCACAGGGCAGCCCTGGGGCAGGGGAAGGGGCTGAACACCTCTCAGGAGGCAGGAAGCAGAGGCTCAGGCAGGAGCTGCCATAGCCCCAGCCTCAGCAGCTGGTGATGTACTGGGGTTTTTTGCTTCCCAAGGGAGCAGCTGGCTCCTAGCCACAGCTGCAGACCTTTCAGGAACACATTCCCACCCCACCCAGCACTGGAAGTTCTTCACTTCCTCTCCTTCCCACTGTGAACCACTGCATGGGGACATACCCAAAACACTTTCAACATGGACAGACCTGTAAAACTAGACCCATAGTAAATTTTTTACTGGCTTTCCAAAGAAGCCCAAGCATACACAAGGGCTAGGGAAGAGAGGAGAGAGCTGCAAGAGTGGCATCCCCAACCTGACTTACTACAGACATGCTAACCACGTATTTAAAGCATCTGTGAACACATCTCTTACTGCAGGGACAATAAATTCAAAATTAATACTAGTGGAAGTTAAAAGATCAACTCAAATGCAGTAGTGCAAATTTCAGAACTCAGAGCAGTTGAAAGTTAATGGAAAACTGCTTTCCTTGGCACTTCATGCACTCATTGTAAATGGCCAATTTCACCATTTCCTCTGTACTGCCACTTTTCTGTCTCTTAAAAAACAGGAAAGTAGTCATGAAGTAACAGGAATTACCAGGGGATCAAGGGAAGCACAGTACTCTAGAAAGCCTCAACTTGCTTTTGTGATCAGTGTGCAGTTTAACATGTGCTCGTATCACTGCCAGCACACACACAGCTGTCCAACAATGGAAAAACTCCGTGTTCTCATCAGCCCCACTGCTCATTGCCATCAAATATTCTGGATGCCAAGAGGTTTTCCATCCAGCATTAACCCAGTGCAACAATAGCTCCTGTGAGGTAGAAATCAGACTTTTAGGATTTTTTAACTCAGAAGAGTCTTGGTAAAAGTAGCTAAGCATAGACACCCTCCCCACCCTCCCTAAAGAAACACCAACAGATCAAGTGGGAAGGTTTTATCAGAAGCAGCTGTTACTATTGACAGCTCCAAGGTAACTCTTGCAACAAACAGGTTTGAGCTCAGGGTTTTTTGAGAGATTCCTGCTCAGCTAGAAACATCAGAGCAGCATTGCTCAATCCCATTTAACCCTTTGACAGCAGCCTCTCAACCTCACTCCAATGGGCTAGTTGCAGTTTTGGCAGGAGCCATTGCCAGCAAGTCCTGATTTTGTTCTCAGCTATATTCCACTTCAAATGAGCTCATAAGAAATAACTTTAATCTTTTGTGCAGAGATATATTGGGAACTCTTGGGGAAAAAAAGAAAAAAAAACCACATGACAGTAAAAACAAACAAATCTAACAGCAAATTGTATCCCAGTCGCCTGAGCTTTGGAGATAAAGCAGGAGAGGCTACAGCAGATTTTGCCAAGAGGCTCAGGCTGGGCTGCCCAGCCTTGAAGTGACCCAAGTGCTCACTGCAGTACTTTACTCCATTTGGCCAGGCAGCCTGTCCTTCACCCCATNTCTAATTACACATTACCCTTTCCTTTGACAGCTAAATCTGCCTTAGACAGACAAATCTGAAACTAGATTTAAAACCAAGCTAGTACCACACTGCTAAAACAATCACCCTGCACTCCCAAAGATGTAAGAGTTTATACCCAGCAGTGAGCTGGAGGTTAGAACAGCCCAGCTGCAGGGCTCACAGGGCAGCCCTNTCTCACCCTCACACTGGCTCTGACAATCCACGTCAGCATCTGGCAAAGAAATGCTCCTAGGCTGGTTTAGCTTTCTGGTAGTGGTGGGCTGAACTGGCATTCTGCAGGGACACAGCAGCACCAGAGGAGTCCAGAGCAGGTCCTCCCTCTGCTTCCAGCAATCACCATATTAGGCTGCATCATGTCACTTCACACTTGCTCCAGTGGGAAGAATAGAAGCACAGCTTTGTTCCTAGTGTAATCAGCTAAGCATGTTTTTTATTTTTGGTTTTTTTTTTTTTAAAGACAGAAGCTGAGGCTACTTTCAGTTGGCTATGCAGTAGTTAATCTATGAAAACCTACCTCATGAGTTAAAGCCTTGCCTTAGGTTTTCCCTTCGGGAATTTCTCATCTTCTAGCAAGTATGTAAGCCCAAGGTCTGACCTCATTTCTGACCAAGATGGGTCACCCTTTCTTTTCAGAACAGTAGTATTTAACGCATCCTTTTTCAGATATTAGGTAATCTTGANAGAAAAATCACTAGCTTCTTCTATGCAGTTCTCTCTTCCCTCCTTCAAAATCACTTTTTCCTTAAATCCCTGAATATTCTTTAAAAACACCACACATTTAGGCTAGAGCAACCTGTAAAACAGCCTAGAAAAAGCAAATTAGTATGATGGCCTTCTTCTTACTAAACATGACATTTATAAAGTATTTGCGAGTTTTAAAATGTTGAAATAAAAATAATGGAGAGAAGAAACCAGGCCCAGACATTTAATTGTAAGAGTGACTGAAAAAATCATTGTGCTTCTTCTACTGTAATTAGAAGACTGTGCAGAAGTTTAGCAGGGAGAATTTAACTTAAAGTTTCACAATATCATGTTAATGACAGGCATCCAAAAATCCTGTATCAAATTGCTTTGAAGATCTCAAACTAGTTCCTTAGGCAGAGAAAGGTGTTTCAATCAAGAGTTTAAAAAAACCCAACCAAACCAATCCCAGAAAACTGGCTAAGAGCCACTGCTCTTAGAGTTGAAGCAGACTAGTAGATAAATGCAGTATTTTTAGATTAAATGAAAGCAAGAGGATATTATCCCATGAGAATGTTACATTTTTGCCAGAATACTAAGACAATTTAGTGCTTTTTTTGTAAACAGACTCTAAAATCACCATGTAGCAGAAGAGTTGAAATGAAATTGATACCAATCTTAGAACATTAGTTATAAATGCAAGAGTAATGGCTATTAAAGCTTGCATCAGCTGTGCAGTATAAACACATAACTGTTATAATTTCCTTGACTTCACATTTTCCTTTTCTCAAAAGTTTTCAAAGCAGACCAACAGTTCCTAGTGCAGTATCAAACTATTAAGTCATTACATATTTCAAACAGAAAAAATAAGATTAAGCCACATCTGATTCATTCCACTTTATAATTCCAGATGCATTTCTGTATTTGTATTAGTAANGGCTATGCAGTAGTTAACCTATGAAAACCTACCTCATGAGTTAAAGCCTAACTTAAGTTTTTCCCTGAGTTTATCCCGAGTTTGAAAATTACATCAAAGAGTTCCCCAAGTGATACTTCAGACAAATAATCATATGGGCAGCTAAGACTGTTACCTATACCAGACTCCACCCTCACCATAAAGGAAAAAACTCAAACAAGCAAACAAAATTAAAACTACTCTTCACATTGTTCCCTTGAACAGTGAAATCCTTCAGGATGTTTGCCACAGCTAACTAACAAGTAGTGCTTTACAGCACCATGGCAGAAGAGTCCTTCTCATCCCTGTGGTACTTCCACAAGAGTAGGGCACTGAGTATTTGTCTTACCCCAGGAAAGGAGAGAGCAATCTCAAAATCAATAACTGGTATGAAAAAACATCAGTGTGTCATAACTAACTCAATTTCACGTGCTCAAACTTAACTGTCCAAGATTACTAATTTTATAAAATTTGACAGAGATATTTTTTCTTTCCACCTGCAAAAGACTAACAAAGAAGAATAAGGAGAAAAATCACTAGCTTCTTCTATGCAGTTCTCTCTTCCCTCCTTCAAAATCACTTTTTCCTTAAACCCCTGAATATTCTTTAAAAACACCACACATTTAGGCTAGAGCAACCTGTAAAACAGCCTAGAAAAAGCAAATTAGTATGATGGCCTTCTTCTTACTAAACATGACATTTATAAAGTATTTGCGAGTTTTAAAATGTTGAAATAAAAATAATNACTAGTAGATAAATGCAGTATTTTTAGATTAAATGAAAGCAAGAGGATATTATCCCATGAGAATGTTACATTTTTGCCAGAATACTAAGACAATTTAGTGCTTTTTTTGTAAACAGACTCTAAAATCACCATGTAGCAGAAGAGTTGAAATGAAATTGATACCAATCTTAGAACATTAGTTATAAATGCAAGAGTAATGGCTATTAAAGCTTGCATCAGCTGTGCAGTATAAACACATAACTGTTATAATTTCCTTGACTTCACATTTTCCTTTTCTCAAAAGTTTTCAAAGCAGACCAACAGTTCCTAGTGCAGTATCAAACTATTAAGTCATTACATATTTCAAACAGAAAAAATAAGATTAAGCCACATCTGATTCATTCCACTTTATAATTCCAGATGCATTTCTGTATTTGTATTAGTAATTTTAAGACCACCATCAACAATGTAGGATTCAATGAATAAAACTGTAACAACTCAGACTTTATTCTGAGTAGCTCAAAAACATATCCACCCTTTAAATACTCTTCCATACAATGTCAGATAGCAAAGCAAGGGCATGTAGATTATCTGTTGAAACTAGTCCTTCCTACAAGGGCAAAACTTGAAGGACATACTTGGAACGCTACTCAGCCCTGAAGGACTCTGACTACAAACATTTAAAAACTCTTTTAAAGAGCACATGAAGCATGCAGAGGCCACAAAGCCCAGTGTCATGGGTTTGATTCTTTTTCTAGCTAACTAATGCTAGAAGTATAACCTCCACAGGAAAACGAAACCACTGGAATGGAAACAGAGAATTTATTATCAGTATATTAATATTTTCTGAAGCCCTTGCTGAGAAGAGTTCAAACAATTAAAGTCAAGATTGATGAGCTGTGAGTTTTTACCTCAGACTGCAGGTGCTGGATGACAACTGTTAATGCTTCAAACTTTTGGTTACTGGACGTCAGGAATTTTTTCAGCTGCAGGATGATTCCACTTTGGGTCTCACATTTTGTTTTGTACTGTGTCAACTCGGCTGCTTTAGTGCCAGGTGAACGTGCATCTGTGGAAGCCTGAGTCCGTATGCATGAGCTCTTGGCACTCCGCTGCTTGCCCTTGTCAACTAAGAAAACAACAACAACAACGAATCAATATGCATTGCATGCTGAAATCTCACCACAATGTAAAGACAGGTGCAAAAGAAAGCAGTTATAAATTCCTACAAACGCTTGCTGAAATACTAACTAGGAGAAAGGGTTATTTCAGTAGCATTGCAGAGCAGGTACTATCAATTTGTTAATTCCTAACACCATAACCTATGTTCTGTACTTCATCCTCACCATCATGTGTTCTGTGACATACTTTTCAGCATATTCTTCACAGTGGGCTTTGCAAAAATACTTTCATAAAATGCAAGATATCTGTCCTCCTATCTGTTCAGTAACTTATTTCTAAAATAGAGTTGTCCTCTTTTGTGTGCAATATAGAATTCATATTTCCTGCACTCTAAAGTACTACTGAATACAAAACCATTTTCTTTACATTTCCTTTGTTATTTTTCTTCCTTTCAAAATTTTAGTTGTAAAAACTCCCCTCTCTACAGCTGAGGCCTGAGCTTTATTAACTAGAGGTCTTGCAGCATTTCTTAAAGGTAGCAGTTTTCAGTCACAAGAATAAGACTTTAAGAAAGCTCTAAAACGTAATATATTTCAATATATTTTCACAGGCCTGAAATTACACTATTGATTTAATACTCTTAGTTTTGTGGCAACCTCAATGCTTTCACAGTACACAATCATCTCATGTCAGAGGAAACCAGATGACATAAATCAGCACTTGACTCAAACACTGTATTTTCAGGTTTCTCTGCTGCCTTCAGACTGGAAAGGGAGTACAGAACTGGTGTGCAGATAGGGCCAGTCTTCCCCCCTTGATCACAAAGGGAATGAGCAAACAATTTTGCAATAAAAGGCTGATGCAATAGACAAACATCCCTTGGCAATTTAATGAAGACATCTAAGCAGATTACTTTGTACAGTTTCAACTTAACAAGATTTCTTCATGATAGAGTGAAAAAACCTGAGAGGTGAGATCTGGATAAAAGAAAGATAGGAACAATAGAAAAAAAAAAAACCGGGGACAAACTAAGTAACAAGAGTCAATCTTTTCTGAATCCCAAGCACCTGGTTTGAAGGTTGTCAAATGACCCTACAATCATCCCAGCAGTGTAAGGTTCAATCTCACAACTGGAGAAAGTATTAAGAACAAAAGCTTTAATTCTCAGTTAATGTTAGTCTGACTGACACATCAGCATTGTATTAATACATCAGTCTACCACAGCCTGCATTTTTTTTAGTCTTTGAAAATAGTTTTCCTGTTCAAAATACTAACGTCCTCTATGCGTTCCTTACTGAGCCTGGCATAAAGTGCCTCCTGAGCCTATTAATTTTCCAGATAAATCTGCTCTGGGCAAGAATTTCTGCTAGTTAGAGAATTGTCATCATATCATGCTTTATAATGTTCAAATGCCCTTGTATTCTTGGAGATCTCCCTACACTTCTGCTCAGAGATGCAGACTGTTACAGACTGCATACCATTGTGCAGCTTAATATTAGACCTATTAAAAGGTGTATCTACCCAAATCAAACTACAAATGTGTAGGACAAAAGCATCAAGGTTGGCTGCCACTTCTAGCTATTTTTACCACTATTTAACTAACATGACCACTTCTTCTCTCACTCTGTAACAACATCTTTTAAGCAGACACTTTTACACAAATGCCAGTTCACATCTGAGAGCAACCGTGCCAAATTTCCAGCAGTCTTATGGACAATACTGTGTGAAGGAAACTACTGGTTACCTTCTGAAGCTCCTTCAAAAATCACAACAAATAATAGAGAAGGAGGGGGTGGGGGAAGAGCAGGGACAAGACAATAAACATGTAGAGTCAGTTCTTCCCTTCCCTACTGCCTTACATACTCCTACTCTCTCATGTACTCCACCTCCCTTCCTGACTGCTCCACTTATGACAAATAGAGAACAAGAGCATTATTCTTGATGTAGGAGTATTGGGTAAATTCACTGATACAGATGCTAGTGTCATAATTTAATTAAATATTTGAAATTAGTTTTACAACCACCACGCTGACAGAGCTGTGTT
>WBNQ01027466.1:0-17446 GCA_013401375.1 Spizella passerina
TCAAGAATAAAGGACAGCATATTTTCACTGACAGTAAAGCAAAACTGGACTACAAGAAAGAGTCTTTGGCAGGTAAGACATGAGCAGTTCCTAGTCTCTTGTGCTGGTGCCTTGGATAATATGGCAACAGGAATCTTTTCTAGTTGAGCTCTATTCATTGCATAAAGACAGCATTTTATCAATTCAGATTTTATTGTCCTGTGTCTCTGCTGTGCCCAGGAAAATCCTGTGTTTGGCTGTATTGAATCAATAGTGGTGTAACACAGTTAAGGCATGGCCTAAAGCTGTTGTCTTGAAATAATTTAGGTGGGCATTACAGTTGTCCTCATCCTGAGTGGGTTTCAACCCTAATATNTTTGACATTTCTCACAACAGCAGTCATGCCTTATCTAAGTGTTAGTTAACTACCAGTAAACATCTCCCAGAGAAAATAATAAGAGAGAATACAGCTCTCTCACATATACTAATAATTTCTCCCTTTCTTATCTACTCTATCCCTGACCCCCTTCAAATCTTGATAAAAAGAAAATCAAGTGACTAAATAAATCCAGCACAACGTTTCAAAAGGAAAGATTAAAAAAGATAAAGACAAATAAAAAAGAAACCAACCAAAAAACAAAACCACCAAATCCACCAAAAAAATCCCACCCCAAAACAAAACAAAAAACCCAAGCAACAAAAAACTCAGCATAAAATAAAATAAAATAAAATTGCTTTTCCTGACATGAAATTACTGGTGTCCTGAGGTGGATGTGTATATACAATACATACATGCATATATATTTTTTTTAATGTTGTTTTAACAGCCTGTACACAACAGTGGATCCAGTGGCTATGGGAGTCTGGGTAGCAATGGTTCACATGAGCACCTGATGAGTGTGGCATCTTCCAGTGACAGCACAGGAAATAATAATGAAGACACTCATAAGGATAAACCAGTAGGTTTTTGATTTTTCTCATTCAAGTATGTGGCACAGAACAAACTAAGTGAGGGTTTTTAACTTTTAGAATAATGTTTTCAAATTAGAAATATGAGAAAGGATAAAGAAAATGCCATCTTTCTTTTTTTTGTTTGATACAGAAAAATCCTTTTGTCTGAGGGAATAAGCATTTCTGGTGTAGATGAAGCCTCAGGGTACTGAAGCACAGTGATAGACATGAAAGTCAGTGTTAGAAAGAATTTAAACCTGTACAGTGTGTTCACTTAATCTAAGGTCTGTTACATGTTATATGCTGTGTTTCTTGGAAAAGCAGCCAGATATGTGAAAGCAGTTTCTTTTGGGAGGGGAAAGTCTGTAATTACTGTTTTCTCAAATGAAAGTAAGAAGATTAAATGCAGTAATACCTGCAGAACCAAGAGATAGCTTGACCCTGGTCACTTTTAATGTTGCAAAAATACAGCATTTATATAGAATGAAATAAATTGAATGGATTAAAACTGTTTTCTAGTTTGTGCTTAGAACTTTACTTTGTGTTCAATTCTGAAAGCCAAATAAGTTGTATTGCTTGATAAGTTGTATTGCTTGTAGGCTAATTCTCCCAAATCTGATTTGTGCTTCTGTGATCAGACTTTACAGACTCCTGCTCTTGCCAAGGTGGTCACTTTCCTGGCTTTCAGTTCTTAAACACTGGTGGAGTAAGCAGATGAAGTCTCAGGATTTGTTATTTAACAGGGAAACAGATGCCTGGCATTCCTTCACTATTTCCACAGACATTAAAGTCCAGTTCTGTAACATCCTGTCAGTGCTTGGTTTGATTTCTAGGTTTTTTTACCAAGTGATAGGTTTGTTTTTTTCCTGAAGTCATCTTTGTAATGGATATTTTATATTTTCCTATCCATGTTATTCAAACTCATTAAAAGAAATACAGAGTAATTGTTTGCAGGAAACATACTTTAAATTTCTTCTCTTCCCAATTCCAAATTTCTGCAGCTGCCCAATAAAATTGTATATACACATATTTCTCTTGTGATCAAAGTAATTGCAAGATAGTGATTAACTGAGGTTAGATTTAGTCTACTGAGGAATCACTGTGCATAATGTTTTCTGTCAAAATTTTGAAATAACCATTCTTCCCAAACTGCTTTCAGGAGGTTTGTCAATATGCCCGTAAGGTCAAGAATAAAGGACAGCATATTTTCACTGACAGTAAAGCAAAACTGGACTACAAGAAAGAGTCTTTGGCAGGTAAGACATGAGCAGTTCCTAGTCTCTTGTGCTGGTGCCTTGGATAATATGGCAACAGGAATCTTTTCTAGTTGAGCTCTATTCATTGCATAAAGACAGCATTTTATCAATTCAGATTTTATTGTCCTGTGTCTCTGCTGTGCCCAGGAAAATCCTGTGTTTGGCTGTATTGAATCAATAGTGGTGTAACACAGTTAAGGCATGGCCTAAAGCTGTTGTCTTGAAATAATTTAGGTGGGCATTACAGTTGTCCTCATCCTGAGTGGGTTTCAACCCTAATATGTATATTCTCTTACAGCCATAATGTCTATTCCCTTTGGATCCATATGCAATCTAATTAAACTTTATAACTCCAAGCACCCATAAGGACAGGAAAATGTTTACATAATATTCATTTATTAGTGCATTACAGTGGTTAATTGGTGAGCTGCTAAACGTGTAGAAATGAAAAACCTTCACTACTGTTGCTTTTATGGGAATTTGAAAGGATTTAATGTCTTAATTGTATAATAGCAGTATCTCTTTCCACAGAGAAACAGAATACTGCTGGTGGCCAGGTGAAAGGGGCAGGGGGAAAGGATACTGCAGGAACAGTTGCTCCAAAAAATGTGACTACTGAAGAGTTGGCTTGGAAAGAACAACCTGTGTATTCCTATCAGCAGATCAGCTGTTTGGACAGTGTCATCAGGTGAGTAACCTGGGAGTAAATTACTCTTGACCTCTGGACACAGGACTGGTATGTCTAATATTGCTAAATCTTTGTATTTTAGGTACTTGGAGAGTTGTAATGTGCCTGGTACAGCAAAAAGAAAATGTGAGCCTTCAACAAGTGTTGCATCACTGAGTTCTGGAGTTCATGAGCCAAAAGCAGCTGATAATTCTATCCAGCCTTTGGAAGGTAACTCTACATCACAGATTTCTCATAGCTGAGTTGTGCTGGCAGGCAGTTGGATGCTGCTTTGCAGAATAATGACAAGTGAATCTTAGGCATGACCTCATAGCTTCTTTCTCAGGGTTTGATGGTGGTGATTTAACTTTTATCATTAATATCTTCCTTAGAATTAAAATACTGAGTAGTTGATGCAGAATAATGACAAGTGTATCTTGGGCATGACCTCATAGCTTCTTTCTCAGGGTTTGATGGTGGTGATTTAACTTTTATCATTAATATCTTCCTTAGAATTAAAATACTGAGTAGTTGATGCATATCATATGCATATCTGAATTGTAGATGCAATAAACTTAATTTGTACTGTGCAAAATACAGTAGCATTTTGAGGTTCAGGACTTGAATCATTATCAAATGCAGGAAGTTTATTTCACAGTTAGGACTTGTAAGAACAATCAGCTGAAGAACCTAGCAGCTAATTAATTGCAACAAAAATACACATCTTGGTTTTCTGCTTGAAAAAAAGGAACAAGAGAAGGTAAAATGCAGCATTGGACTGTTCTGTGTTTTGTAAGATGTTAGAACCCAGTGTTCATCCATGAAGACAAAAAGCTGGGGATTACTGAGGCAAGCTGTCTGAAAAGTCTTCTGCAGACAGAACATTCAGTTAATTTTTTAGGCCTTAGATGTAGTATTTACATAGTCTCTTGTCTGGATGGAGAGCTGAGTGAAGATTTGTAACTGGTTAATCCAAGGACTGTGGGATTGGTGAAGAACTGCGTGCAGATGAGAGATTGGCTCATTCTACCTTGTCATTATATGAGGCTGAAGGGAGAGTGTCCAGTGGAGTTTCTCAAAAATTGGTTGTGGGAATGATGTTGGCTATTTGATGAGCTTCAAAAAGAAGTTCTAATGCAGCTTTTAGAATCAAATTAGAAGGTATCAGTAGACCAGGAACAAAGAGTCCTCCAGCAGGGATTGAAATGCTGTAATTTGGGGTCTCTGTGGTTCTGGTGGGCAGGAGATGATGTGGGTCACCAGCTCTTTGCTGCACTGATGACTGAGACAGATGAAGTCACCAGTCAGGAAAAAGGCAAACTTTAGATCTTAAATATGTGTTATGGAAGTATTCCAATGAGAGCAGGAATGTTTTAATGCTGTTTTGTGAGGCACTGCTCTGACCTCTGCTGGATTACTGTGTGTAGCTTTCAGGGGAGAGAATTTAAATAGCTTGATGCTCAAAACGAAGCTCTTACAGTAACCAGCTAATGAAAGGAATCAGAGTACAACCCTGTGGGAGCTGGGGCAACTTACTCTTGGGCTGGGAGAGACTAGAAAATTTCTTCCAAAATTGTGCCATGAAAGAACACTGAAGACCAGAAAAAGAGGGAAATATCCCTTATTGAAAAGGTTTGGTTTGGCTGTATATGGGCTTAGAGGATTGCATTTGTTGCTCCACAGTCATTCTATTCCTGGTATGTATAAAGTAAAAAGTTCACTTTTTTGTCTTGTCAAGCACACTTTGGCCTTTACTGCTTTGCAGCCCTAGCAGCATGTAACTTGAATTTGCTCTTGTTTATGTTCAGTAAGCTGCAGCTTTATTTCTTTTAACAGATCCTGCTGTGCTGAAGGCATCTGGTAAATCGAGTGGTCCCCCAGTGGTTGGTGCTCACTTAACATCTTTGGCTTTACCTGGCAAGCCTGAAAGTGTTGTGTCCCTCACCAGTCAGTGCAGCTACAGCAGCACCATTGTTCATGTTGGAGACAAAAAAACACAACCTGAATTAGGTAGGATTTTGTTAATATTTTTTTCTTCAAGATGACAAGTGCTAGCAAGTTCAAATTTCAGACATGTGAACAACTGACATCTGCTCATGACTTACATTTTCTTCCAGCCAAGGTGGCCTTAGGAAATAGAATAAATAGGGATAGAATGTGTAATCTTAAACTTGCAGCAAAATTATTACAGAATTGTAATACCTGAAAAATGCATGTACAGGGTTTTCTTTGCTTCATCTTGAGTATTTTGCCTTCTTTTCCTGTAGAAATGATAGAAGATGGTCCAAGTGGAGCAGAAATCATAGATGGCCAACTACTTGCCCCTCCATCCAGCTCTGCCCACATAAATCAAGAGAAGGAGCCATTTAAAAAACTGGGGCTTACAAAGGAAGTGCTTGCAGTGCATACACAAAAAGAGGAGCAGAGCTTCTTGAACAAATTCAAAGAAATAAAGAGATTTAATATTTTTCAATCACACTGCAATTACTACTTACAAGATAAGCCAAAAGGACGGCCTGCTGAACGTGGTATGGCAATAGTTTTCACCATAAAACTTGTATTTATACAGAAAGTAAATCCTGTTGGGAGAGCATTTCTATTTTTAGTGGTTTTGTGGGGCCAGTGTGAACAGTGACAGTTGCATGCTATTTTCAAAACTGGCAGAAAAATTTTCTAATCTTGCTCAAAGATTAAAGCGGAATATTGCTTTTAGTGTCACAATGGACATTTTAGTAACTAATATTTTGATTTTTGTTCTCTCTGCTATTACTGTCATGCATCTACTCTTAAGGGACAAAAAAACCTTCTTTAGAATGTTTGCTTTACTGTGTCTGTGCTTGTATTCTCTTGCTTTTCTTTTCCTTCTGTCTTGCCATCTGTGTTTTGTTCAGATTTGTGGTTTTGTTTTGTTTTCAGCTCCTTTGTTTTCCAGTTTTCCCCATTCCACTGTTGTGTAATTGGTGAGACAATCTGATAATTGTTGCCTTTAAGGTAATAATGTGATCAGCAGGATGGAAATGGTAGAGACTAGCAGTAGTGGTGAGATTGTTTTGTTTATTAGGCCTAGGAGCTCTGGATGGCATTTTCAGAAGTGCTTGATATGATCTGTCTTTGTTCTCATTTTGGTCTTGACTTGGAACAGAAGTCAGACACTGCTAAGCATTTTTTCAGATTTTTATCTTAATTTTTTAATTTAAACAGTTATAAAGCTCCTGTATAGCTGCATTCTTACAACCTTTCTTACACATTTTCCTTTTGCAGGTGGCCGTGGACAAAGAAACGCCACGTCAGGAACGGATCAGCCGTGGAAGAAGAGTGGGAAGAACAGGAAATCCAAGCGCATTAAACCGCAGGAATCCTCAGACAGCACAACTTCTGGGGCTAAATTCCCCCACCGCTTCCCCCTGCAAGGGTTAAATGCCACAGCCTGGTCACCATCAGAGACGTCCCAAGCCAGCTACTCAGCAGTGTCCTTCCCCACTGTCATGCCTGCCTATTCCCTTCCCGTTTTCCCAGCAGCAGGGACGGTGCCACCGGCTCCTGAGACGTCACTCTCTGGTTTCAATCACTTGCCAGACTCTGCAAACACTTGTCCTGTGGGGCCATCCCAGTTCTCTGCACCCTTCATGACCCCTGTGGTGGCTCTCGTGCTCCCCAACTATGTGTATCCGGAGATGAACAATAACTTACCTCAAACGCTTTACCCCGGCCAGCCCAACTTCCCTGGCCATGCCACCTTCTCCTCCCAGCCAGTGTTCCCAGCACAGCCCCCCTTTGCCACAGGCAGCCCCTTCCCACAGCAGGCGTTTTTCCCAGCACAGCCATTCCAGTACAACCCCCCGGCAGAGCCTGAGAGGGCTCCTGAGCCCCGCCAGGACCTCTCCCGTTCCTGCACTCCACAGTCGCCGCCTCCTCAGGACCAGGCTTCACCTCCTCTCTTCCAGTCCAGGTGCAGCTCTCCCCTGAACCTCCTGCAGCTGGAGGAAACCACAAAAACTGCAGAGAGCGGGGCTGCAGCAGGGTTACACGGAGCTCTGGCTGAGGAGGGAGCCATGGGCAACATCAGCACAGCAGACAACGGCAGCGGGAAGGAATCCTTACCTGTGAGTCTGGGTCACACCCTTCTCCTGCCTCTGATCCATCATTTCCAGTCCTTTCCCTTCCAGGGCAACTTGGTAACAATAGGCAGAAGTTATATAATGCCTGGAGCATTACAATTGTAATTGGTAAATTCACAATTGTAGTTGGTAAATTCACAATTGTAGTTGGTAAATTCACAATTGTAGTTGGTAAATTCAAACTCGAGCAAACCGAACAAAACGTTAAGTACAAACATTAGAATAGCCTCAACCTTGAAAAATTAAATCTTCCTCATCATTATTCTAAAGTTACACTAGGAAGCTTGGAAATATACCCTGGGAGAGTTTCGTTCCATTTCATTGAAGAAAATAAGAATATGGATAAGCCCATTGAAGACCACTGAAATAAACTAGCACTTTATTTTTAGCAAAAGTGTTTGTGCTAGTGAATTTGTGTGCATGGGGAAAACAATCTGTATGTGGTCTGAAAGAAGCTGATTTAAATTAAAACTACATCTGTGTTTACAAACAAACAACCAAAGTAAATGAAGAATTCATCATTTCTTGCAGACCATAACTTCATTTTTGTTTTGTTTGTTGCACTAAAACTGTGCTGAGCTATTTGGTAACTTCAAGGGTTTTTTTATTTTGTGGCTCATTTCAGTTTGATAAATCAGTCTAACGAATAAATTGAGCTGGAGTGATATGTCTGTAAAGGTTTCCATGGTAGAAATATGTAAACTGTTATTTGTGCTTTCTAAAGGCACCATGGAGTATCATTATAAATGCTGATGGGATGGAGCAGCAGCCTATATTTTTTTTGGCTGCCTCCTTCCATTATTCAGGAATGTGTTCAGGTTAAAGTCAATTCTTTCCATTATTACATGTTTTGCTAAGTTCTGTCAGCCTTAATTGCTAATATTGCATCTTGAAACTGATTTGCAGGCAAGTTTTGATTCGGTTAAAAATAAGTCTAAGTGAACAGGAAATACATTTCTTACTTTCTTATGAAACTATATTATTAATTTTATGAAGAGAAATTCAGTTGGTCTTACTGAAGGACCCCCTATCTGCCTGTCAGACCATTCATTATTCCTTGGCATATGTTATTGGTCTTTGAATAATCATGTCAACATTAGAATATGAAGTGAAATACATTTATTACTAATCATTCACGTGATTAGTAGTACAGCTGTTACATTTAGTAATAAATGGATTAATAAATGAAGCCTGTCTCATATGCCCTTCTCATAGCAGTTGATCCCATCCTCTTTGTTTGTCTCCTCTAGTTTTGAATGTAGGATTTTTTTTTTCCTAAGAGAAATGTTGAGCTAATTTTGTAAGATGGTCTCGAGTTAAAGTACATGGTAATGTGTAAGTATAGAGAAGTGCTGACAACTTTGTAACCTTTTATTTAAATGGACACTGCAAAACTATGAACTGTTTATTACCTTGAAGCATAATTTCTGAGAATATACTAATTTAAAGTAACAAAGCTATTACATTTAGCAATAAATAGCTTCGATTTTTGGTGTTTGGGTTTTTTAATTTTATTTTTCTCCTTATCACTAGGCTGAATCTCCAATGGATGCTCAAAACAGCGATGAGCTCTCCATGTCCAGTGTCCTGCTTGACATTTTACTGCAGGAGGATGCATGCTCAGGCACTGGCTCAGCCTCCTCAGGGAGTGGTGTGTCTGCAGCTGCTGAGTCCCTGGGCTCTGGGTCCAATGGCTGTGGCATGTCAGGGAGCAGAACAGGTAACTCAGGCAGCCCCAGCCCTCCTGGCATTGCTGAACAGTTTGCAAACACTATGAACAGCAAGTGAAAAGCTTTATCTTTACTCCTGTTGCATAGTTTATTCTTGATTTCTTTCTTACTGCATTGTACAAATGTTTTTCTATTGTGCTTGATTTACAGAATAAAACCTTTTCTAAGTGTGTGTAAAACGGGCATTAAGATATTATGCAGGCATTAAGGAATAATAAAAAGAACATACTCCTTCATGTTCATTTAAAACTTTTAAATTAAAGTGAGCTAATTATTCTGTTGGAAATTACTGGAGATTTTATTTAAGAATTTGAGTTTTTAGAAGATTAATGCAGTTACTCAAGGGGGGAAGTTCAGTTCCCTCTGTTTAAAAAAAAAGAACGAGAATAGTGGTTGTATTTACACATTCAGTTCTCTTTAATCTTCTCTACAGTAAAAAACATTCAGATAATCCATGTATTGGACAATTTATAATGAAATGTTAAATCTCTGTTTACAGGTAGCAGTGAAACTAGTCACACCAGCAAATACTTTGGCAGCATTGATTCCTCAGAGAATCACCATAAAACCAAAATGAAGACAGAAATGGAGGAAAGTGAGCACTTCATCAAGTATGTGCTCCAGGATCCCATCTGGCTGCTGATGGCCAACACAGATGACACAGTGATGATGACTTACCAGATCCCCTCCAGGTAATGCCACTGGCACAGCCCCTCACACATCCTGGCTTCAGGAGGAAAGATGTATAGGAATCTCTGTTTCTGCAGAAATAAGCTGGATTTAATGTTTACCTCAGTGCCAAGAAAAATTCTTGCGGCCTTTATATGTTTTGTACACTACACAAGAACTTCTCAAGAAGGAGAAATTGTTTAATTGGGTTTAGCTGTATTTTTAGGTCAATTTCCTGAGTTGAAATGAACTGTGTGTATTTTTTGGAGGCTGTTCCATGGTTAGTGATTTGTTCCTGCTTGCCCAGAAACCCCTGGTGAGTGTGCTGAGATCTGGGCATGGTCTGGCTGGAAGATCTCCAGTCCTTGGTTCTTGTCCTTGAGGTGCCACATTCACTGGAATGCTGCTCTTGGATTTGTGGATTTTTTTTTCTGGGTTGTTAACTTCCATGTGTTCATTCTGCTCCATAAATTAGGACAAGGAAGTAGAAGGTAAAAATCACAAGGCTTCTCATAAAATAAGTTTATTTTATGAGAAATAATAAAATAAGTTTATTAACTTATTTAAAAAAAAACCTCACTACTTGAGTAGCAAAGAGCACATACAGGGGAAGAAGGGGTGACAAGTCTGGATTATTTTTTTTCAACTTACTTGTTTATATTTCTTGGGAGCAGTGAATGGTGTTCTGAGAAGTTTCAGTAAAGACAAGCCTTTGAAAGGGCAGGTAAACAAGCTTTCAAAATACAGAAGCACAGGCATGATGGGGAAAGTAAAGAATACATCGTAGGAACTTTAGTGGGGTTTTTTTTCCTAGTTTTAAAAATACTTTGACATTTCTCAGTAGTCTGGAGTGTTGCCAGCCACAGGTGGGAATTCCAGTAGCCCATAAAAGCAGCAAAGCCTGCCAAAGAACAGGATATTTTGGTAAGAAGAGTAAAGCTTAGTGTCAGAGCGTGGTGCCCAAGAAGTGAAGTGTAAATCCAGCCTGCTCTTAGCTATCCTGTAAAGAAAAGAAATTATTTGGGATTTCTTAGAGCTTGCTTTCTATTGTTGTCTTTTCTAGAGGGATACAGCTCATAAATGTTGCTGTGGGGTGGGTTTTTGTAGGTTTGAATGGAGGTAGGACATTTGGAGGGAGAGGGAATTTTGACTGCTGAAATAAAGCTGTTTCCTAAAGTTTATTCATTCTTGGTGACCTTCTTAAACACATCTTACCCCTTCTGCTTTATCTCCTGTGCATTGAGTGTCTGCTCTGGGCTCTCCTCCCACTGAAGGGGGCTTGGCCCTGCAGCAGCAGCAGAGGGAAACTGGAGCTGTGCTGGTTTCACTGGTGCTGCTGCCTGAATTGCTCTAAGAAAACTGTTCCCACTGATGGGATTTGAAAAGACAGTGAGGCAGCAGAGATGTCTGCACATGCAGAGAGCAGCTGCAGTAATCACATTTCATTTTCTTCCCATATAAGATTTCTAAGCATAACGTTCTGGAACAAAAATAGTCTTTAAAAATGTTAGTATTTGACTGTGTGACCTCACATAGGCATGAAGCCCAGAAACTGATGAAGCTCAATTTCTAAATATGTTTTATTTTAGGGATTTGGAAACAGTTTTAAAGGAAGATAAGCAGAAATTAAAGCAAATGCAGAAACTACAGCCAAAATTTACAGAAGAACAAAAAAGAGAGCTTATTGAAGTTCATCCATGGATCCAGCAAGGTGGACTGCCAAAAACTGTTGCTAATTCTGTAAGTTTAGTGGGTTAATTAATTTTGCATGTATAATAGTGCTTAAATTATTAGCTGCCTATGTTAGACTCTTCCTTTCCTGTTGCTATGAAAAATTGGTCAATTATGCATAGGAAAAAAAAGAAATCTAAACTTCCATGCAGTGGTTTCTAGCTTGATTCAATTTAGCATAAATCTCCTTTCCAATGGAGGAAATTAAAGTACTGGTGAATACAGTACAGAAATTTCCTTCCTCTTTCTGAATTTCCATGTCTGTGTTTGAAATGCTTTAGCAATACAGCAGAAACTTCACTACATAAAAATATACTGATCCTTTTTTCTATCAGACCTCTCAATCAGGATTATGATTCCTCTAAGTAGTTTAATGGCTTGAAAGGGAAAAAAAACTCCAAAAGAACAAAGCATCCATGCAGTTTTATTTGTTGTCTGTGTATTTTGCTTATTCATACACAAAGATCTGATTGCATTTTCTTTTCCCTAAGCTTTCTATCATTTGTGGCCTTTTTTGCACAAAAGCTGTCAAACAGAGAGGCTCTGTTTGCACATGAGTGTTTCAAAAGTCAGTGTGAAGGAATTGCAGTGGAACTTTAATTGTGGTGTTAATGTCACTGCAGCACCCACCTTGTGGCACAGCTGCTTCCAGTACTTGCGTTGATTTATTGCACTTTATAAAACCATGGTGTGTGGAAAAGTTGTGGAGTAAAATACATCTGGTGGCTGCAGCACAGGTGGAAAGGTTCTCTTGGAATCAAGGGTTGCATGCAGGTGGACTGGTGCTTGGAAAAGCTTTTTTAATTTTACTTATGAATGCTTCTCTTCTTTTTTTTCTTTTTAGGAATGTATTTTTTGTGAGGACAATATACAGAGCAATTTTTATACATCATATGATGAAGAAATCCATGAAATGGACCTTAATGAAATGCTTGAAGATAGTGGAGACAACAACTTGGTTTCCCTGAATCAAGTCAGTGAAGAACAAACATAGCCTTTGAGCCTGTTGTTTTGAAAATTGCTTCAAAACGACAGTGAAGGATCCACAGAGGTTTTAATCTTTTTATCCAGCTGGATGAATGCAGTTCAAAAAAGCAAATGTGTTTTTCTTGCTCTAGAAGAGTCATTTGTGAATGAATCTCTTTTTAAATGGTGGCAGTCTCTTCCCAGTAAGGACATTGTTGAAGATGGTATAGCTTTTCTTTAAAAGACTCATTTTGCACTTACATGCCTCAAGTATTTCTTTATAAACTATAGAAACTTTCATTGATGCCTACTGTTTTTGTAGAGTGGGTTAAGAAGTGCTGCAAATCTCCTCACGTACATACGGTTCTTCAGATCTCCTTTTGGTGATGGTTCAGCATTATCAGTTGTTGAGCAGTTCTGCTTAGTGGCTCTTTAGCATTGTTCTCAATATTTGAAGTGGTCCAGCACAGTAGAAGAAATAACCTTCAAGGAAATCAATTCACATTTGCCCTTCTCATAGCAGTTGATCCCATCCTCTTTGTTTGTCTCCTCTAGTTTTGAATGTAGGAACTTCTTTTGTCTAAGAGGAATGTTGAGCTGATTTTCTAAGATGGTCTGGTATTAAAGTTCATGTTGATGTCTAAGTACAGAGGACTGCAGACAACTTTGTAGCCTTTTATGTAAATGGACACTGCAAAACTATGAACTGTTATTACCTTGAAGCATAATTTCTGAGAAATTTTTACTCAAGAAATCCTTATGCCTAAAGATTTAAAAAACTTAAGACCACAGAGGATGGGTGGCCGTGCTCCAGTGGCTGTTAGACAGACCTTGGGGTAACTCTCACCTTTATTGCTGACTTGTTCTGTCAGGAGGTTGGCCATCAGTTCTTCCAATGTGGCTAAACAAACATCAAATCTGTATGTGGCAAGAGAGAATTAGATGTGTCTTGTCATTTGAAGATAGTTCTTATAAAAAAGAAGTGATTTTGAGAATAGTGTTGACCGACTCTATTTGATTTCCATAATCTCAAATTTAGCGTGGCTGGAATCCTTTGCTGTCAAAAATTTCATTTTAATGCCTCTGAGATTGTATTGACTTGAATGTGTGTTCTTTATGTTCCTGTGCTCTTTATGTCTGTTGGATGTGGGAAGAGAACATGAGAGAACTGTTAATGTGTTGGTTAGTTAAAGGACTGATTTAGTCCTTTAAAGCAGTTTAGTTGCTGTATTGCCAGATGTCAGCTGTAAGTCTTGGGGTGGAAAATGACGAAAGTTAATTCAATTAACTTTAATATGTTTGTCTTAAAATACTTTTCATGGGAAGCATTTCCTTCTTTTAGTAGGATAACATTTCTCTTCACTGAAATGTAAGGTTATTTTCATTCTATACAAATATTTCTCTTTCTATACAGGGAGGATGTGAAGTTACATCTGGCACCAAAAACATGCAAAAGTGACTGGTATTGGCTTAGCATAAGAAATAATTTGTTTCAAGTAATTAGTTATTAATTGGAAAATTTGCACTGGAGACAGGTTCTGCAGGTAGCAGAGTGTGTCAGCTTGTGAAACAAGCAGAATCACAATTTTAAAGAATGAGTAAGTATTTTAAATGTAGTGTGAAGCACTGCCCAGCAAGACCTGATGCCTGTCTTTAACAGCTCAGCAAGGTCAAACGTAAATATTTGTAAATACAAAGTGAATGAGAAATTTTCCAGTGTTGGTGTTCACGTCCAATGTATTAAATGTTTTAATCATCAATGGAACAGTGCAGCTATACCAGCATAGTAAATATATTTCATTTTTACATGGAGACACAAACATGGACCAGGGTTTGGGAAAAATGAAAGCTTTATATAAAAGGAGTGCATCATCATTATACCAATAGTTTTCAAAGACTTCTCAACCACTTTGAACTTCTTTGCTTTAGCATGGTTTCTTTTTCCCCCATGTCTTTTTTTATTTGTCCTCATTTCTTTTATTATTTTTTTTCAATGACCATCTTGTAACCATAACTTAGTGAAAGGAAGAGAAAAGTATATTTAGAGCATTTTGTGGATGTGCTTACTTATGGACTTAATCTTGCATCCTTAAAGTGTTTGCATTTACAGGGTGGTATTAAAATATTTTCCTGTAACTTTAAATCTACATGCCTCCATTTATAGATAAGATTCTGAAGCTGTAATTTTTCCAAACTGTTGTAAGATGATTTATTTGTGATGACACTTTGTCAACATGTCAACAATGTTTTCTGTACACTGTGCAATATATTTTGGTTTTGCCACTTGTGACTAATTTTTATGACTTTGCTTTTTAGAAAACTGGTAAATAAAACAGATATATTTTTAGTTGCCTTTTTGTTCCTTGAGGCTTCTGCTCCAAGTAAGAAGTCAGAATATGTGCTTTACTGATGGTACTGTGCTGAGTGAGCAGTGCTGAGCTCAGGGCTGGGACTCCTCCTGTTCAGGAGGGACCCAGGTTGTGAGACCTTCATTAATTCTTCTTCTCCATGGCTGTGTTGTGAGAGGTCTGGGGAATTTTTTAAATGGAACAAGCTGATTTGGTCCTAAAGGCCCCAGATCCTTCTGCAAGCTGCACAGTCAGGGTGTTTGTACCACAGAACAGCTCAGCACACAGGGGAATTGTGGTGTGCACTTAATTGCCAAGAGCTGCATTTTAAAACATGCCTCTTGAGCACATTATCCAAGGCTCTTTGCAATCTTCTGAACTAAGCCTAAATATGTGAGCAGTTCTGTTTCTGTCTGAAAACACTTCTGTCCTAAAGCACCCACGTTCCTTGCTCAGGTCAGAGAGCAGAGATGGGTTGGTGGAGCTCTGACAGAGCTCCAGATCTGAGTGTCACCCACCTGAACCGCTCTGTTACCCACCTGTGCCACTCCAGAGGTGCTGGCATTGGGATGCCAGCTCTGGTAACTGGTAACAAGAACCTTGGGAGAACCGAGGTGCTGCTGGTGGGATAAACTCCCAGGTAATGGCTCACACTCATTTCTGCTTTTGGTAATTTTTTTTCCAGTTGTAAATGTAGTAAGAGTATGAGTTAAACGTGGTTTCAGATGTTCTCAGACTCCTCCTTGGTGAGTGTTTTCTGCCAGCCCCCAGAGCCAAGGCTTGCCCTGCAGAGCTGTTGGGAGGAGCCTTGGTCCGGGTTTTTCCCACCTCGGCAGCCCCTAGATGTCACTGGTGTCCTGGGATTATCCTGGGCAGCATTTCCACCCGTTTGTCTTTATTCAGCTTCCTGTACACTGTGGAGTTTGCCATGGCATTGTTTGATGTGAAGTGAAAGCTCTGAGGCTTGAATTTCAAATGAGATAATGAGAAATTCATACTGAAGAGCTGTTGGCCCAACGACAGTGAATGCCAACATCAGCTCTGCTTGGAGAAGGGAAACAGAATGCTGAAAGCACCTGCTTTTAGTCCACTTAACAGCTGTCATGAATAGAGGTGAAAAAAGATGCTGTCCTTACTGAGAATTAAGATCCTTGATGGTTATTTTGTCTCTAAGGAGGGTGGAAAGAACCCAAGGAATTGAGGAGCCTCTGACCCAAAGAAGAGCATGGTGAAACGAGTTGCATGTTTGTGGCAAAGTAACCAACAGATGACTTGAAGGAGGATAAGGTTTGTAGGTGTAACTTCCAGAAATCCCACTGTTTAATGATCATAAGTGCTTAGGAGCTTCAGAAATTTATTCGGTGTATAGCACAAGGTAACCAACAGCTCAGGAACTCCTTTGTTTGCAGGGGTGCTGCACAAGGTGTGTAACAGCTGAGTCTCTGCTTCACTGAAACAAAATACCAGACAAACAACAAACTAAACCCAAACTCCTCCAGGCTGTCCAAGTGGAAAAGTAACAACACTGGGTAGAAACTGAGGCAACTGAACTCTGAATCGTGAATATTTCTGTTGGTGCCTGCTGATAAACCATGAGCTGCAGCAGGCTGCTCTGTGTGTGTGTGGTGAGCTCCATTCCCCAGGGCTCTGGCTCTGTGGCAGACATGAATCGTGTTTAACCTTAGAGGATAATGCACAGTGTGGAAACACTGCCTCTCCCTTGCAGAGAAATTGCTTTTCACTGAAGGCCAGGCTGTGAAAGAGGCCCCGTGTGTGGGGCAGGTGCAGGGATGGGCAGGGTGGGGACAATGCTGTGTCTGAGGTGCAGGAGGGTTTGGAGAGCAGCACCTGCTGCGGCTGCCCCGAAAGCTCTGCTGGGTCAGCACTGCACCCTCAGCCCCACAGGGATCTGCTGCTTTGCACCTCATTTGTTTTCCTTTGTTTTGGGTGGATTCAAATTTCCTGGTATTCCAGGATTTGTCAAGGTGCACTTCTCACTCCTCACTCTGTAGTAAAACAGGATATAGTGAATTCATTGCTCTCTTTAAATTGTCACAGTGGTCTAAAAGCAAACTGCTTGTGTTGCTGTTGCGCTGCCTGCTTCAAAAATTCTACTTCTGTCCAAGAACTTATTGAATTCTGCTTCTGTCCAAGAACTTACTGGCTGTGCTCTTCCTTTTTAAAAACCCTGACTATTTCTTGTCTAAGGTAAGGTCTGCTCTTTCCCTTCTGCTGTCAGCAGCTGCTCCCTTAGAAATCTGTGACCTTTTTGCACAGGGTGCAGGATGAATTCAGCAATGTGCTTCTCTAACTGGCTGTAATGTTGAATTTGCTCAGCTGTGGGAAGCAGGAGGAGGCTGGGTGTCTGTGCACAGCCAGGTTTGCAGGAGCAGCTCTGAACCCTTCCAGCACACAGGATTTCCATGAGGATTTCACCTGAGCCCTCTGCCCTTTCTGCTCTCTGTCACTTCTGCTCCTCCTGAGGCCTCTCTCCAGCCTGTGAGTGTTTGCAGGTTTGTTGGGAGCACACACAAACCCAGGCTGGCACATGCACTGGGATCAGCACTCCCTTTGTTCCTCTCTTAATAAACTTCTCCCACTTCCTTTAACACTCACTCTCAATTTTGAATACTGGCAGATCTGCCCTCACATATTTTGGAAAACTATTCTTTTGTGGTTCACTTGTGTTTCTAAATTTGGTGAAAACCAGAGATTTCTGATGAAAATGGTTCATTAGATTGCAGAGTAACAACTTTGTGCTGAGCAGAGCTCCTGTTTCTTCTGGAGTCCTGAAATACAGAGTTTGCTTCTGCAGCAATACAAGATTTTAAGACATAAAAGCATGTTATTTTTCTCTTGCAGTGAGAGAACACGTGTCATTTACTGTACCAACCAGTGTATTTTGGTATCAAATGGTATGTAAGTGAATAATTTTTTATTTTTTATAGTTCAGTGTAATAGCGATCTTCTAGTGCAGTTTCTCTNTCCAGTTCTGGGGGTGGCACACGGGATTTCCATGAGGATTTCACCT
>WBNQ01027470.1:2070-12209 GCA_013401375.1 Spizella passerina
TGCCTGAGTGTGCCCGAGCGTGCCTGAGTGTGCCCGAGTGTGCCCGAGTGTGCCCGAGTGTGCCCAAGCGTGCCTGGGTGTGCCCGAGTGTGCCCAAGCGTGCCTAAGTGTGCCTGAGTGTGCCTGAGTGTGAGCAAGTGTGCCTGGGTGTGCCCGAGTGTGCCCCAATGAGCGCCAGTGCCGCCTCCTCCAGGAGCTGCCGCCTCCAGCTCTTACCCCAGATCCATTCCCACAGCCGAGATGTGCGATGGAGTTTCCCCCTCTGCTTCCCCCTGTTTATTTCTGTTTGCTCTGTGCTCCCTCTGACCAAGCACCATCGCAGGTCTGTGCAGTCAGACATGGCTGCCATAAATTTGGAGCATTTGCTGAGTGGGGCACATCTGGTTCCTGAGAAAACAAAGTGTTATTTTGCTGATGGCTGCAGGAGGATGTCTGGGTTTGATCCACCTGTGAGCACTGATTATTTTTTAAACTCCATACCAACACACAGGAGGTGGATGCTTCCTGGATCCCGTGGCATAGCTCTGCCAGAACTGCCCTTCATTTCCTAAACTCTTCAGGTTAAAACAGTTTCTCTCTTCCTTGTTAAATTTCTACAGGACCTGAAGGAGCAGGCATGGTTTTTCCTTTCATTGAATGATCCCAAATTCCTTTCTGAAGCAAGGAAAACCTCAGCAGAAGCAGCTGGAAACTCTGTGAACAGAGTGTTTTCAGTTTTGCAGCACTGGGCAGGCTGCTGGGGCTGTGCTGTGGTGAAGGTGAATTCCTCCTCACACCAAAGCCTCGCTGTTCTTTGTGGAGTGATTGCCTTCATCTGAACATGTTAAAGGTCCTGCACATGAACCCAGTTTTCTGATAAACCCCACGCTGCCTTTCTTCTGGCACTGAGATTATTTGCAATAAGACCTTCTGGAGCTTTGGGTGCTTTATTTTTACGTCCTGAAATGATTGTGTGTCTGTAGTGAACAGGCAGCAAGGGCTTATTTCTGAGCAGCTTCAGGTGTGTACAAGAGTGGTCTGAGATATATCAGTTATTTGGAAAGGTCTGGTGGCGACACAGAACTGCGAAACTGTTCTCATCTTGGATTCTGTAAGGTCATCACTGTGTTCAAGCCTGCCTCTCATGCTTTGCTACAGCTACAGCATGAAGAGGGACATATATTGTAAACACAGAACTGCAGAAAGGTCCTTGGTGGGTACATTTATCATTTGAAACCTGCAGAGGTGGCTTTGTGGGGTTTTTTTGGGAGTGGTATTTTTTTGAGGCTGAGTTTGAATCTGTAGAGAAGCCTTCCAGTTTTTCCAGATATTGCTGGGGAATTTTCTCCAGGATGGTTTAGGCCAGTTGGAAATGCCACAGAGATCCTCTTGCCATCCATAAATCACAAAGGTTAAGCTAGATTTGGCCCAGCTTTCTCTCACACCCCAGGTAATGCCCCTACTCTTGGTGGGAAGCCAGGAAGAAAATCTCAGAGATAGCAGTGGATAAGAGTGAAATTACAGGGTCCACAGTAAACGTGGATGGGGCTCCCCAACACCCAAACCCTTCAAAAAATGGAAATACCCACAACTGGAAAGCAAGGTGTGCCAGACATCCTGGGCAAGGCTCTGCAAGTGGTGAACAAAGATCTCTGCTGAAGATTTTCCCCTGTGACAGGTCCCCTGGCTCCTTCTGCTGTGTAGAGGCCACTTCTGCCGCAGCTGTAATGTGGGATTTTTGCTGGTTGAAACCTCTTCCTGAAGGAAATGGGGACAAACCCTGTTTCTCCTTGTGGTGCTGGGCCGTTGGAGTGCTCAAAATGCACCGTGGCAGGGCATAACTCTTTTTTATGCTTGTGGTCACTTGCCTTGATTTTATATGTGGCAAGTCTGGCAGTGTGGGATAGAGAGCAGGGGGCCCCAGTGTTGTCAGGGAACGTGTCTGAGTGAAGCATTTTATGGTTTGGCTGGATCTATTTCCTAGCTGGAATATTTCCACCAGCTTCCTTTGGCCATGCCTGAGGCTCCAGCTTGTGGTTTCTGTATTTTCCTTCCCCTGAAGACTGCTGTCTCCTCTTGGAGGAGGGAGGGAGCTCAGGGAAGGATGCTGCTTTTGTGCCTCCTGCACATTTGAGATGAAAGTTCCTGCTGTTCCCCTCTGCTCCACACTCAGATCTTTTCTAGGAGAGAAGCAGAATGTGCAGATTGCCTTTAGCACCAAGCTTAAGTGGATCCTGCTTGGCAGCTGCCACAAAATTCATTCCCAGGAAAGGAATAGAGGTCTAATGCAAGCAGACACACCTGAGCTAGCTGAGTGTCCCTGGCACAGGGACTTGGGCAGGGAAGGAGTGGCAGGAGAGCTCCAGCAGCATGGATGCACCAGGCTGGGATCTCAGCTCCTCCAGGTGTAGCCCAGGGTCATGACCAGGAGCTCAGGTGGAGAATGAACCCTCTGTATCTCAGATGAGTCCCAGCCTCACGTCTGAAAAAGCTGCAACCCATCCAAGGGAAGAAAGACCTGTTCCCTGTGCCAAACAAAATTGTTGTAGCTGGTGGCTCTGCTGACCTGTCTGGTTTTTCCCTGCCCAGCACTGCAGCAGACACAGGGACCAGCACCCCTGAGGAGGATGGATGTCACCTCTCCTGAATTTTGTAAGTCTAAACCTTGGTGTCATGCTCAAAGCTCTGCTTGCACCTGAAAAGTTTCTGCTGCAAAGCAGATCTTTATCTGCAATGGGGCTTCAGGAGCTGGCAGCCTCAGAAGCAGAGACGTTGCAGGACTGAGGAATAGTTCTCCAGCTTTATGCTTGATTGGGAAGTTTGAAAAAAAGAAAAGAAAACAACCATGAAAGGGATTATCATGTTGTTTTTCAAGCCAAAAATGCGAGCAGTAATTCAGACTGAGGAAAGCTGTCATTGCCCACGGCAGCTTAAGGAAACCGGCCAGAGAAAGGAAGCTCTGTGTGCTGAGGTAACACAGGGAAGAGCCTTAGAGTGACTCTGGGGCACCTGCCAGGTCAAAAAAAGCCACAGCTGACTTCCAGAGGCCTTGGATGGGGTCCAGAGCCAGAGCAGTGCCTGATCCCTAAGCTGCTGGGTAGTTGAGGAAGGCTTTGTGATTTAGGATGGCCATTGTAGTTTAAAGTGTTGGCATTGAGTTGTAAATACAGTTTAGCCCGATGATGCATTTCCTATTTCAGTTTCTGATTTCAATTACAAACACTGACTGGCTTGATACCATCACTGGTAAACTGAAGCCTTTAATATTCAAGGCAAAAAAGTTTCAAAAAAGTGAATGAATTGATCTGTCATTCATACAGACTGAGTGTCCAACTCAGCAGTGCAAAGGAAAAAGGCAGAATAACCTGAACCTCTGGATCTGTATCTCCAAATACACAATAACAGCAACTCCTAATTCCCTTTAAAGAACAGCCATAGAAAATAGTGTGTTATTTCTTGATGAGAATTACTCAGATTGTACTGCAGGAAAATGGGATTGAGAAGACAAAAATGTGAGGTTTTGGAGACAGAGCTGGTAGATAAACTCATATTGGATTTGTGCTTCTTTCTGTTTAAGAAATGTGGCCCTTACCATGCCACTGGTTTTTAAGCAAGGCTCTCCATTGATTTCAGAGGGGTATCCTGCCCAAAAATCAATGGCATGAGATGCCCCCATGTATTTACCTACTCTGATTTGGTTATTGACTTTTAATAACTCTACAGATACTAACAAGGCAAAATGCCAGGACATTGTAGCTGCAAATTTAGGTCAGGAATTCCCTTGGAAACCTCATGTGGCACTGCCTAAAAACCTCATTTTGCAGTAACCACCCCCCAAAATGCAAAATTGTTCTGCTCTCCAGGTGAATGCGTACCTTTTTTTTCCCTGAGTGATCACCTATCCATCAGAAAATTGGGAGTGGGAGGGGTGCAGGGCAGGCTGATTCTGCAAAGCTGCCTGCTAAAGCCCTGATTACTGTTATCAAGCAAAGAAGCAGTCCAGTTTAAGCTGCTAGGGTTTCTGATGAGCAACAGGTTATAATGAAGGAAGGCAAGGAAGGCGTGAATGAGCGACTCCAGCCCCTGGTAAAGAGAGGATTACACTGAAGGTACGTTCCAGGGAAGAGTCTGCACATTTCAGAGCAAGGCAGCAAATGGGCTTAAAAATAATCTGAATTTTTTCTTTCCCTCCCAATCCAACAAAGATAGAGAATGTAAGATGCTTGTGGAGGGCAGGTCAGCACATCAAACAGGCTCTGCTGGTGCTGCTGGGAGCGCTGAGGGAAGGATCCTGCCTGCCTGGGGTGAGTCAGTGAGGTTAAAATGTGCTCTCTTACCGAGCTGCTCCTGGTGGTGTGGGGTGTTTGGCTGTGTCTCTGCACAGCATCTCCCCCAGGCACATCACTGTTGTCTCCTCCTTGGCCTCCCTACATTTTCTGCTTGCAGTGGATGTTATCTCAGCAGCCCTCTGGTTGTTTTGAGTCCCTAAATAAACCAAAGGAAGGTGTTTTGGATACCCTTCTCCTTTTTAGGATCTGGAAATTTACTGTGAGGAAAAGCTAAAGGTGAGATTTGTAGCACAGTGGCTGCTTGGTGGCAACTGCCTGTGGGGTGGTTCTTTCTCTGGGATAAATGCACAGTCCCTTCTCCTGTGGCATTTGAATAATCCAACTTGTATCTACTGTAAGGCAAAATTGAGTGCATGAGTATGGAGTGGGGTTGCCACAGCTGCAGGCCAAACCCCATTTTAGCTGGAGATGTGTGCTCTAACAGCTACAGTCCTGGAATCAGTTTGGTTTATGGCAAAGAGAAAAGCTTCAAAATGGTTGAAAATCCAGGAGAAAGGCTGATTTTTGCTCTTCTTACACCATGAGGGTGATTGTAGCAATGTCAAGATACACCCTTTACTAGCCAGAGATAAGGCAGTGCCCTTTGCTGTCTGAAGATTGTGCAGGGCTTGTGTTCTTGTCAAACACAGGAGAGATGCAGCATTCCTCTTTCCACTGAGCTTTTGAGCAGGCACTGATACATTTATAAATGGCATGTGATAAGCTCTAAAAATGCCACTTTGAAATTGAACCCAGAGAAGTGTGAACCATCTCAAACAAAAGTGATTCGCCTTGGTCACTTGACAAGTGCAGAAGGAATTTCTGGCGACAGCAAGAAAACCGAGGCAGTGCAACCTGCCGGGCTCCCCAAAAGAGAAGGTGGAGAAGGGGCCCTCCTGGCCCCACTGTCTCTGCAGAGCCCTTGCTCCTGCCTTGCCCCGCTGATGGGAAGGATGGCTCTGAGCAGGATGCAGTGCAGTGCCCAGGACAAGGCACGGATCTGTGCCCAGCTGTGCCAGGATCGATCCCCACCCCACAGTCCTCACTCATCACAGGGCAACAGGTGAGAAGTGCCCTGCACACAAACTGTCAGAGGCACATGGATCACAGCTTCCTTGTGAATTGGATGAAGTTTCAGCTCTGCTGCAGCCCCAGGTATTGCTGGTGTTGAGCACAGAGTGTGGCAGCCTGCAGAACCAGGGTTATAATGCACTCTGTGCACGGTGTCACCCTACTGGAAAGAGGCTCATCAGAACATGGCCTGTCAGTTGTCACTTCACTGGGAACAGGTGAAACCCTATTATCAGTACACTGTCTACAGACTTCTGCTGCATCAGAAAGCAGCTCGGCAGTGCTGTGTGTACAAAGATGTCACTGGCTGCTGCTGAACTGCACACAGGCTGCCTGATGAGTACAAAATGTGGGAGCAGCAGGTGAGAGAGCAGCCCGGAGCCAAGCTGGGGCTCTGCTGGGAGCATCTGAGATATGTGGGGCACAGGCAGCAAAGGGTGGAAGGGAGTGGGACAATTTCCTACAGGTCAGGATTTGGTTGCCCCTTTTGTGCCAGATCAGGTGGCCTGACAAAACCTGGACAAAATACACAGTGGAGGCTGAAGGTGGCCAGAGACACCCCAATGTGCTGCTTTGTGGGGTAGTGGTGATGCTACTGAGAGCAGGTTTGACCCAAGCCACACAAGGAGAAACACACTCTGAGGTCTGAGACTGGCTGGACCATTGCTCAGCAGCAGCTCAGTCTGGTGCTGGGACCAAATTCCTCACTTCAGGAGCAGCAGCCTGGAGTCTGAGGATGGCATCACTTCTTGCAGCTCAGTCCTCCTGAATTCTGCATCCTGCCCTTTGCAGACATTCTCCTTCCCGTCTCCTCTGCTCCCCCCCAGCACCACTGAGCTAATTTCTCGAGTGGGATACACTAATCCCATATTTCTCTGATAGTTACTTTCTCCAAAGCTGTCTTGGAAACCCAGGTGCCAGCTCCCCCCACCACTTCTTCCCCGACCAGGGAAAAGAGATGGCGAACGGCTTTCTCTTGATTGTGTCGATGGGAGATGATTTTCAAGGTGAAATTTCTAGTTCAGTTGAGTCACTTTCATTCAAGGCGATGAGCAAAATGTCACCCCCACACTGAACCACACTCAATGCGCTGTTCTCCTATTGCATTTAAATTTACTCCACTTTTCCTTTCTGACACCTGTTTAAATCAATATCTTCCTCTCCAGGTCGTGGGCAGAATGTGCCTGGTCTCTCCGCACAGCGCTTCTCAAATCCACTAAAATCAACACAATAATTGAAATATTTTCAAGCTGATTACACCGCTGCCTGAGGCTAGGCTGGTTGCTAAGGGTAAGCTCCCTGGTTGCTAGGGGGAGTAAATCATCTTGCATTATTTGATTTTTGTTATAGATATGAAACCGCTACTCCCTCGATTAAATGTCTCTCAGTCTAACACCTATGGGACCTGGGGAAAGAGAAAAGAAAAGCAGCAACCTTGACCCTGTCAAATAAATATCTCTAACTTTTCCTGTCCTCCGGCTTCCAAACCAAACCTGTCTACTGATTTTTTTTATTTATTTATTTATTATTTTTTTTAACCTGACTTTAAATAACAAAGCTGTGGGGACAAGCAGATGAAGAGAGGAAGAACTGTCTGTTCCATTAGAGGATCTCTCAGCTTGGCTAAACACTCTCTATTTACTCCAAACACAGCATGATGGGGAGCTACAAGGATCTAATAGCCTTGAAGATGTAGAATTGCACCAATTACAGTTCCTGTTCAGCCCACGGCTCATGAGACATCAGCTGAAATCACAGGGCCAAATCCTGCTCCCAGGTCTGCAGATCTGGAGCATCTCTGTGGCAGAGAAGGATTTCTCCAATTTTTTTTGTGGCTGCATAGGAGTAGAATCCTGTTGGACTCTGCTGGGGAGAGGTGTCCAGGAGCCTGAATGTGTGATGGGCACTTTGCTGGTGGGGCAGGAGCTCCTGATGCATTGCTGATGGGAAAGCAGCATGTGGGGCATATCCCTGTGCCTTGGACGTTTTAAAGTGCCCCAGCTCCTCCTGTGGATTCCTTATTCTCTTAGCACATCCATTTCCTGGGTGAGGGTATTATC
Organism: Spizella passerina; assembly: GCA_013401375.1. Taxonomy (NCBI): domain Eukaryota; kingdom Metazoa; phylum Chordata; class Aves; order Passeriformes; family Passerellidae; genus Spizella; species Spizella passerina. Next base: position 9,509 of record WBNQ01027470.1, read on the forward strand.
CCTGTAGGGTCCCCTCCAAAACTGCTCAGAAATTGATGTGACACAGTAAATCTGCTACAAGTCAGAGGTGCAAGAGCCTCTTCTGCCATTTGTGCTGGAAACAAGCACCAGCCCGGGGTGTTTTTGAGGCACAAGGTTACAGAGGGGAGCTGACTTGGCATAAAGTCTCTTTCCATCCCTCAAACCTCTCTGTTAATCCTCATAACTGCACTTGGCCTTCCCAGCACTGCCCCAAATCCTCCTTCTTAGGTGAGAAAATGGAGGTGCCAAAACTGGAGAGCTGCAATTTGCCTCAGGTTGTGCACCCAGTCCCACCCAGACACCTTTTCCCCCTCAGCTGCTGCAGCATTACCTGGAGAGGAGAGGCTGCAGAGCCCCAGCTCCTGCCCATTGCAGCAGGCCATGTCCTCCCCTTCCCATTTCTCAAAGGGCAGCTGTCATCCACAATGGACAGGAAAAGCAGCAATGTAAATATTGAAAACCCTTTAGTTACAACTCACATACAAGAGCAATATCTCCTCTGCCATGTCACCTGATCCCTCAGCTGGAAACAAGGACACAAATGCCATGAAGCAAGTGATGTCAAGAGCTTCCAAAGCTGCTGATGAAGTAGGTGCAGAGAGAGGTGCTGGCTGCAAACCCTGGCCCAGGAGAGGCTGGAGGTGAGCACTGGAGGTGAGCAGCATCATTAGCACAAATGAGCCAGGCCAGGCTCAGCCCAGGACTCTGCTGCTCCCTCTGAGCTGTGCCAGTCACAGTGGTGCTTTTTGGGGTTATTGGGGTTATTATTCCACACATGTGGAAACATGCAGGGCATGGAGGAGTGGGGTCATCAGGAAAGCCTTGTGAGGACACAGCTCTTCCAGCCTGGCTCTCTGTTCTGCCCTTGTTTCCCAAAGTTTGCAGGCAGGATCCCTCTGCAGGGCACCTGCACCTGTGCCACACATTCAGTGGGAAATGCCAGCAGCATTAAGAGCATCACAATCCACATGATTAATTGTTTAATATACTGCAAGCTGGTCACCCCCCCTGGCTGTGCCATGTAACAAATGGAGCCGGTGGAGATCTCACAGTTGTGAGCTCCTTGTTTGATCTTCAGCCAGCCAGGGCCAGGGGTTTGAGCTCACAACCACAGCCAGGGCTGCCATCACCTCCTCCAGCACCAGCCCTGGGCTTGGTGTGAGGCTGGAGGTGCTGCTGAAGGATGGAGCCAGTGCTGCAAATGCAGGTGTGTAACAGGGGCAGGGCAGATGCTCTATTCAAGCTGTTCCTTATTTTTATCAGAGTGTGGAGGCTTGAAGGAAAGCCCAAATTGTTCAACTGAGTGGAATGCTCCACACCTGACACCCAACAAACACAGGGGATGTGATGTGGGGCTTCACTTGTGCATCTAACTTACTTTAAATCCATATTAAGTACAATTTCTATTTCAATATTGTACAGGTCACACTTTATGTTAAAGTTCCACTCATAAATAGTTTATAAAGATTAATAGATGCTTTAATCAATAACTGATCAATAGTTTAGTGGCAGGAAAGCCCAGCAGTGGGGATTGCCCCAAGCATTGTGGCCATTTTGCTCTGGTTTGGTGATGTTTGACCCTTGCTCTGCACTGGGACCAGCACTGCTGACCGTTAAAAAAGACAGCACTTCTCCATCACTGCTGGTGGGTACCCTGTGGTCATGGAGGGGCTGGGCTGGGCTCTGAGTAACCCACATTAAAACCAGGGGGGCTCACAGCCCCAGTTCTGACCCCCAAAAGGGCTGGGTACAGGGTCCAGCAACCCTGTGGGTCTGTGGGGCCAAGTGGTCCTTTCTGAGCATCTCATCACCTGCTGGAATTTCTGGGAGAGATCTGTATTTGTCCATGAGGAATATATTTTGTTGAAACATAGTTATGATTTTTTTTAAAAAAGATTCTGCTGGGGAATAGTTCTGTATTTTTAATACATCTTTTTATCATGCACTTTAAGATTTGTGTCCACATGGGCACTAGAAAGAAAATGTAATTATCTCTTAAAAGAATACAGTCAATTTAAGGAAGGCAAATATTAATGTTATATAAATTGATTGGTCAGAGGTTTCCAAAGCAGAGAGGTAGATGCCCATTCCTCCAGATATTCAGAGGAATTGGGTGTTTAATGCCCTATGAGTCAAACTCCTTATATAAAGCTTCCAGGACAGACCCTGTAATTGAATATTAAGTGACTTTTTCATGAGTTCCTCTTTCTGTACCATGATCATGGTAATTCAACTGGCAGTGCTCAAATGACAAAACATTTTGTTACCAACTTGACCACCCTGGAAACCCAGCAAAGCCATTTAGCAAAGCCCAGAGCCAATGCCTTTGCCTCCAAAACCTCCTCTGCACGTGAACCTTTGAAGAACTTCTCCATTTTTAATGGCCAGAAATATCTGCCTGCTAAACTTTAACTACAACTGTACCCAAAGCCCGTCTGTCTAGCAGCAGGTGGGCTAGTGAGAGTCACAGTCCTGCTGGGATCCAGCCAGCTGTTCCCAGGAATGAATCTCAAGCAAATTAACAAACACCACACAAACCTGTCAATTGAATCATTCTTGATTGCTGTAAATGCAGGGCTGCCCATTAAGGAGGTTCCCCCTCCGTGCAGAGGGAGTTTCTGTGTGCCCTGGGTGTGCAATGGGATGGTGACACCCCATCCTCTGGACAGACAGACAGACA
>WBNQ01027472.1:1447-24327 GCA_013401375.1 Spizella passerina
TGGTTTACACTTCAGATGTAGTTTTACTAACGTATGAAAAATCACACCTTATAATCAGAACAGCCACGATAGTTTTCAGACAAATTTTCCCACTTTCTGGGGAAAAAAAGAGACATTTCAAAGAAAATAATGCACAAGGACTGTTGGCCCTTGGGTATTCTGCTACATGTGGTGTTAGCCTGAAAAATCCAAATATTAATTAATTTTTCATAAAATTTTGTGTATTGACACCTCCTTGTTTCATCACTGAGATGCAGGATTTAAAAATTTTTCATTTGTTAATTGAAAACTTTAACATCTGATATTTGTCCTAATGCCTGGATCTTATGATTGCCTGAGAATATCAGCTCCTGCAGGTGGGGATGAATCTTTAAATTAAGATTCTACAGGTTTTGGAGGATGGGCTAGTATATGAAATCTTTGGGAAAAAATATTATCAGGTAAACAGAAAATAACTTCTTGTTTTTGCTATAAAGATATGGTTTCAATTGTATTTTAGAATAAAAAACTATTTAAAGTAAAATTCTTACATTTCTGGAAATACAATGGGCATGGGTGATCCAGACTGAGGAAAAAAAAGCAAGCTAAAAATTATTTTGAGCCAAGCTTTCTCCAGGTCACTCCCAGAGCAAGATTTGTTCAAAGGTGACTAAGAGAAAATGGAAAACTTGACTGTTTAATTTTTTTTATCTTCTGTCTGTAGTATAAATAGAAGTTGTGACTTTGCAACACCAGCTAAGAAACACTTTATCATTCTGCGAAAGATGTTCTATGAAAATTGATAGCAACAGTCATATTCAATCAACTTAAAGGTTTATTTGTGCACCACAGGGATGGCACAATCTTTCAGTTGATTTTATTTTTGATGCATTCGATCCTCATGAAGGAAGAAGTTACATAAAGAGAACAAAACATATCTAGCTGTGCACCCTGAGCCTGGCCAGTCCTTGGAATTTTTGTTGCTCCTGGTGGTGAGTCATTTCCTGAAGACCTATGTGTGGCTGGTAGGTCACATAGTGCATTCCTTCAGTCCAGGACCATTTGGCAACCTTTATTCCATTTGTTCCAGCTACTGTTACCTCACAAGTGTTGCAAATGGAAAAATTGCTCTGTGTAGCTATTTCTATGACAAAGCCTCTTTCATGACCTGGGGATAACTTTTCAAACAGTTCTGGTTTTGGCAGCTAATGTGCTAAGTGGCATTAGCTGTGACTCACAGGCTCAGCTGAAGAGCCACGAAGCAGAGCAGGTAATTGTGGGATCTGACCTGCAGCAGCACTATTGTATAATATATGATTTGAAGGCAAGCCTAGTTTCCTTTTTAAGATTATCTGATAGATCAAAGCAAAAGATCTAAACTGAGTTCACAAAGTCTGTGAGTATTTATACATCCACACAGAAGTAGGGGCATCCAATATCTTGGTCACCTGAAACAACACACAGAAGCCACCAAGGGGCTTCAGAACTGCTGCAGTGCTTGACTTGTCCAACTGTGGTATTCTTCTGGGTAAAATTCTAACTCTTAATGAAGCTAACAGGATTTTACCACTCACTTTAAGGGAAAAATTATCTAAATATCTGAAAATATTATTCAAATTTCTTCACTTGTTTAGTTGTAAGAAGTCTTACATGCTTTCCCAGTGATATAATTCTAACAGGTTTTACCAATTTTGAAGCTGTTAGATGTTCAGTTACATTCTGCTGTTCCAGATATTATAATGTGTTTTCCTGTACATGTTTAAGCCAGAGCAGTGCGAATCACAGACTGGAGTGGATGTGTATTTTGATTTGGGAAACAACCAAGAAAATTCAACACAGATCAACAAGGAAAACCATGAAATAAATGTAGTCAATTTTTTTCACTTCATTTAGAGAACACTTCAAACATTAAAAAAAAATCCCAAAAAACTGACAAACAGCAATTACTACATTTGTTGAAATAAAATGATAAAACTGCATCTGGAATTTTAAAGAAGTGTAACATGCTGACAAAGCAACATGAGGCTTTCTCCACTTCTCCACCTGAAACAAGTTACTTTTCACTTCCAGCATATAATTTCTATGTAGTGACTGCACCAGACAGAGAAACTCTGCCACCTCTTCTGCTCTGGTTGTGTTTTCAGCTCCAGGAGCTGATGATTTGCTCTGGCAAAGTGCTTGTGGGGCATCCCAGATCTCAAGGTTGTGCAAAGGGCACACAAGAAGGAGCTGTAAGGTTTTCTGGAGTTTCCATCCATTAGTTTGGGAGCTGCAGTTCACTTTTGGCCCCAAGCTGTGTTACAGCTGCACCTGTGTACCTTGCTATGCCTGCCTTCATGACATGACTTCCTAGATGGCTTGACTTGGCCCTGTCTGATTGCTACAGCCTTGTACTGCAGCCACAGGTCTGTCAGCTGAACCTTGTCACTGCCTTTGCACACATTTTTCAGTGTTGGTTGGTGTGGGATACACTCCTGCCTGCCTTGCTGCCTGTCACCCTTGCTCACAGCTGGCCTTGCTCGGGGGAACAGCCCCACTCCTGCTGCTTCTCAAAATGAGGTTTGTCTGTTTACATCGGCATTAATACATTTACACACTAGTCTATGTTTCTTGGTGTTGGAAGATGAAAGTCAGTGGAATGCAGTCTACCACTCCTCATGAGGGGAGGAGGAGGGGCAGGCACTGATCTCTTCTCTCTGGTGGCCAGTGACAGGACCCAAAGGAATGGCCTGAAGTTGTGTCAGGGGAGGTTTGGGTTGGGCATTAGAGAAAGTTCTTCACCCAGAGGGTGGCTGGGCACTGGAACAGGCTCCCCAGGGAAGTGGTCCCAACACCAACCTGACAGAGTTCAAGAACTGTTTGAAAAATACTCTTGGCACATGGTGTGACTCTTGGGGATGGTGCTGTGCAGGGCCAGAAATTAGACTTGATGATCCTTGTGGATCTCTTCCAACTCAGCTTATTCTGTGATTCTGTGAAATCAATTCTGCTCCGCATCTCAAAATAATAAAGTAGAAACAGTAAAATATTATACAGGTGATCAAAGGTGCAGAGTAGTTTCTATACAAGGAACAGCCGAAATCCTGGAAAGGATCCTTTATCCTGGAAAGGAAATGACTGCTGTGAAACTTCAAGTAGTGAATGACCTTGAGACCTTCAAATAAATGTACTGTTGATGGATTTAAAAGACATAGAAGGATACGGTTCATGACACATTGTGTCACCGGGTTGTGGAAACACTTGACAATAGATTGTGGAGTCTGAAAGCTTATTCAAAAGAAAACAAAGTATGAAAAAAAAGAGCTGGAAAAAAATCTACCAACACTCACTTACTTACTTACTTCCAAGACACTTTTATCAATGATAAAAATCTCTGTGCTACAAATCACCAGATGTTTGAAGCATCATTATACGCCTCTGTTCTCATACACTTTCCTGGGCATCCGCTGCGGCAGCAGCAGCAGACAGGATGCCGGGCTAGACGGATGTCTGCTCCGACCCGATACAATTGTTCTGATGTTCTTAGCACCCCCGGCTGACACCAAGGAGTCATCTGTGCCGTCAGGATCTGCCTGTGAAAAAAGGACTTACTGTTTTGAATCTCCTGGGAGGAAAATAGGAAGTGTCATTTCCCATAAAGAATTCTGCCCAGCTTCTTCCAGTTCTGCGGTACCTGGGGGCTGAATGCAGAGGGCTCTTTTATAAACTCTTACCTATCAACTTGCACGGGATTAATGTGAGTTTTAAAATGGATATTTTCAACACTTCATTTTTGGAAAATGATTCATATTTTAGAGTTGTTTATATATATCTGAAGACATTTACAAAGTTTCCCATTAATGACCCCAAATCTATCCAGGGTTCACACTATTTGGAGTATCTGAGGTCTGGAAAAGGAGCGTAGATTTTGTACTGAGAGGAAGCACTTGTTTTTGGCCCTTTCCCTGGAGTTCCAGAACTTCACTGGGCAGACTGGACACAGGATGAGGTCTGAGCTGGTCCAGCATATTTGTCACTTTATTCTTTCAATGTGTCCCTGCCCACTAAGGAAACAAAAGAGAGAGAGTGCCTGTAGAGAGGTGAGAATGAGAACTCCCAGCTGTGTCATCACCACTCCCTTTTCTGTTCTTTGAGTGGAGTGGAATGCGAATTCCCAGCTTCCTTTATTTTTTCAACTAAGCCATCCATCCCTGTGGGAGAGGACATGAGCATTTATAAGGCTGGGTGAAGCTCATTTGAAGAGATTATTAGAGACCAGATGCCAGAAAAATATTTTGGTGGGGGGAGAAAGGGGGGAGTTATAAAAATAGAGCAAGCTATCCAGGCCACTCAGACAAACATAATGTACAGAAAGAGGCAAAGAAGAGGAAGAAGGCATAAGAGCAGTGTGAGTTAATTTAAATGAGCTTTTTGGAACATTTGGACTAGCCCTTGCAACATGACTTCAACAAGATGGTACCTACAATGGTACTTAAATACAGAATAACATTTCCATATTTAACATACAACTTTCCTGTAAATTTTCTCTATTTGCATTCTGTAGCCCAATGAGGTCAGGTTTCCTCATTGTAAAGTTTCATAATCACCCTGAGGCTTCTATATTCTGCCCTTTGCCTTTCACCATTGCTGATAAAGAGCACAGGGTACCTCTAAAAAGAGAATTTTAAATTGCAGTGATAAGATATATGAAAATATATCACTCCTCCAGAANTTACAGCTGCACCTGTGTACCTTGCTATGCCTGCCTTCATGACATGACTTCCTAGATGGCTTGACTTGGCCCTGTCTGATTGCTACAGCCTTGTACTGCAGCCACAGGTCTGTCAGCTGAATCTTGTCACTGCCTTTGCACACACTTTTCAGTGTTGGTTGGTGTGGGATACACTCCTGCCTGCCTTGCTGCCTGTCACCCTTGCTCACAGCTGGCCTTGCTCGGGGGAACAGCCCCACTCCTGCTGCTTCTCAAAATGAGGTTTGTCTGTTTACATCGGCATTAATACATTTACACACTAGTCTATGTTTCTTGGTGTTGGAAGATGAAAGTCAGTGGAATGCAGTCTACCACTCCTCATGAGGGGAGGAGGAGGGGCAGGCACTGATCTCTTCTCTCTGGTGGCCAGTGACAGGACCCAAAGGAATGGCCTGAAGTTGTGTCAGGGGAGGTTTGGGTTGGGCATTAGAGAAAGTTCTTCACCCAGAGGGTGGCTGGGCACTGGAACAGGCTCCCCAGGGAAGTGGTCCCAACACCAACCTGACAGAGTTCAAGAACTGTTTGAAAAATACTCTTGGCACATGGTGTGACTCTTGGGGATGGTGCTGTGCAGGGCCAGAAATTAGACTTGATGATCCTTGTGGANCCAAGGAGTCATCTGTGCCGTCAGGATCTGCCTGTGAAAAAAGGACTTACTGTTTTGAATCTCCTGGGAGGAAAATAGGAAGTGTCATTTCCCATAAAGAATTCTGCCCAGCTTCTTCCAGTTCTGCGGTACCTGGGGGCTGAATGCAGAGGGCTCTTTTATAAACTCTTACCTATCAACTTGCACGGGATTAATGTGAGTTTTAAAATGGATATTTTCAACACTTCATTTTTGGAAAATGATTCATATTTTAGAGTTGTTTATATATATCTGAAGACATTTACAAAGTTTCCCATTAATGACCCCAAATCTATCCAGGGTTCACACTATTTGGAGTATCTGAGGTCTGGAAAAGGAGCGTAGATTTTGTACTGAGAGGAAGCACTTGTTTTTGGCCCTTTCCCTGGAGTTCCAGAACTTCACCAGGCAGACTGGACACAGGATGAGGTCTGAGCTGGTCCAGCATATTTGTCACTTTATTCTTTCAATGTGTCCCTGCCCACTAAGGAAACAAAAGAGAGAGAGTGCCTGTAGAGAGGTGAGAATGAGAACTCCCAGCTGTGTCATCACCACTCCCTTTTCTGTTCTTTGAGTGGAGTGGAATGCGAATTCCCAGCTTCCTTTATTTTTTCAACTAAGCCATCCATCCCTGTGGGAGAGGACATGAGCATTTATAAGGCTGGGTGAAGCTCATTTGAAGAGATTATTAGAGACCAGATGCCAGAAAAATATTTTGGTGGGGGGAGAAAGGGGGGAGTTATAAAAATAGAGCAAGCTATCCAGGCCACTCTGACAAACATAATGTACAGAAAGAGGCAAAGAAGAGGAAGAAGGCATAAGAGCAGTGTGAGTTAATTTAAATGAGCTTTTTGGAACATTTGGACTAGCCCTTGCAACATGACTTCAACAAGATGGTACCTACAATGGTACTTAAATACAGAATAACATTTCCATATTTAACATACAACTTTCCTGTAAATTTTCTCTATTTGCATTCTGTAGCCCAATGAGGTCAGGTTTCCTCATTGTAAAGTTTCATAATCACCCTGAGGCTTCTATATTCTGCCCTTTGCCTTTCACCATTGCTGATAAAGAGCACAGGGTACCTCTAAAAAGAGAATTTTAAATTGCAGTGATAAGATATATGAAAATATATCACTCCTCCAGAAAACTGAGCAGAACCCAAAAGAAAGGTCATTATCATTATGTTAGCACATGCTTAGGAGATGATTATTGATAAAAAACCAGCTGTACTGCTTTAGACTGGCAGAGTGTCCAGCTCATAATCATTTAAATACATTGGTTTATGTGTATTCAAAGTGTAAGAGCTCGATTAGCTGTGCTTCCCATTCACAAGTGAAGATTGCCTACCTGAACACGTAAGCAACTGGTAACCCGAATTTGCTGTTGTAGCTCAGAGACTTGTACTCCTTTCTATAAAAACAAAAAGAAAGATAACACCTATCCTTAGGTAGTATACACACACACACGCCACACACTGTTTAATTTAAAAATTCAACCTGATATAAACTTCAACCTGATATTCTGTAGTCTAGTTCCACTGGGTATATTTGCAGCTGGAGATTTCATCAGCCAAAGTGTCCGCCATCTCTATGCTATGGAGTGATGTCACATTAGTCTTTCTGATTAAAAAGACATGGACAATAAAAGCACCTTACAAGCAGAGAAGTATAAAAAAACCTTACTAGATACTGTGGCAAGGAGGCGTTTTTAAAACAGCTGCATGAATCAAATTGAGTAAACAACAGTTGGAAAAATTCTAAGTAAAAAAAGATGCAACTAAAAGAACTTGTGATGATGAAAAATATGAGGAAGAGGGAAAAGAAGCCCTGAACAGCCAAATGCTGAGAAAATACATGTGAAAGCATCAATCTTGAAAGCCAGTGGGACACAGCATGGCAATTCTACCATGTTTGAGAATGTCAGTTTAATACCTGAAAATTAAATTTAAACTGAGCATGAGCATATCAGTTCAGTACAGCTGCCTCATCCAAGTGCTGCATCTCAGTTCTCAGAGAAAGACTATTGTTCATTTTAGAAGACACTAAACAGAGACGTGGGGAGGAAGGCAGACTCAGTGAGCCCAGGTTTATGTGTTGGTTTGGAGCCTGAATCCCAATGTGGGAGCAGTGAGCTCAGCTCAGCCCAGCTCAGCCCTGACTCCAGGCCAGGTGATATGCATCAGTGACATTGCAGCATGTGTAGATGCCAGCAGCCACACTGCCAGCATGTTCAGCCTGTGCTGGGACAAGGAGCCACCTTCTGTAAGGATCTGAGCCTCAAAAGGCATCCTTGATTTACCCTCATAACTGCATTATTCAGTTTATCAAGTGATTGCGTTGAGAGAAAGTGTCAGCTGACACAATATTGCAAGTTCAAATTTGAACATAGAAGGCAATTCTGTGAAAGAAATTCTGTGGATTTCTCAGTACCCAGTGGAGAGTTCATGCTGGAGCAGGGAAATGTGTGAGGAGAAAGGAGCAGCAGAGAGAAGCTGTTGTGGGCTGACCTCAGCCCGCTGTTGCTCATCACCTGCACCATGTGGAGAGGAGAAAGTAGAGGATTGTGAGTGAAGGGCTGAAGCTGGCCCTAGGAAGAAGGCAAAGGGTAGAGAGAAGGTGGTTTTGTCTTTGCTTTTCACCATCATGATCTATTTTCAATTGGCAACAAAGTACATTTACTTTTTGTCCCAAGTCTAGTCAGTTTTGCCAATGACAGAGATTGTTCTTTCTCTCATCCCATGAGCTTTTCCATCCTAGCTTGTCCTGTGTGCTGTTCAAGAGGTGGAGTGAGAGAGCGACTGGGTGGGGTCTGGCAGCCAGCCAAGGTCAACTCACCCCAGTAATAGTAAATTAAACCCATGTTTGGCATGTCTGGGTTTATCACATCTATCTCAGATTCTGAGCATAACTCAGAATTTGTTGAAGCAAAGCATGAGGAAGCTCATTTTTCATTGGACTCTCTCATTGTTGCGCTGTCACCTAAGAGGTAGTAGAACAATGTTTAGAAGACAGTTTGCTAAGAGTGGGGTTAGTGGAAGCTGCTTTGCTCATAGAACACAGAGTTTAACCTCAGTAGGGTGCATAACATACTGTCATGTGGCACACAGATGTGGCATTCCTCAGCAGAACTCTGTGTTACCAGGCAGAAGTGTTGCGATACTCGTAATGCTTCAGCCACGTTTTCACTTTCTTTCCTTCTAAGCTTGTTCATGGCAAGGCAAAGTTAGCACAGCCCTACCTGCAATCAGAACAGGAAACAGTTTACAGAGGAAACATATGTTAATTTAAGTAAGCTGTTCATAGTTTCCTTTCCTGGTACAGTCTCGTTGCTCATTCACCAACTGAATGAGTCATGAAAGCCAGTTAGAATCAAGAGTTAATGTCAAAAAGCTTTGGCATTTCCACTTCCACGTCTCATACATTTGCAAAGGGAATGATACGTTGCCTGACCCTTTTTCTTAAGTTACTTCAAAATCTGTCTTAACTATACTGTATGAGATCAGATTGCTCATGAGCGCTGGTCTGACATGCAAGAGAACAGCTGATGGCTGTTACAGAGGAAATAAATCTTAGAGAGTAGCTTGTGTTATTTTTTTTAAGTTTAATTTGCCAGAGATGACAGAGAAATTATTTCTGCTCAAGAAACAATCAGATAATGAGGAAAGGCCTGAGGCTTTTAAACACAGCACCTCTCCTTCCCTCAATGAAATTGAGAGCAATGGTAAATTTCTGGCAAGCAATCTCTTGCAGGAACATTTCTGTCTGGAAGAGGTTTTTTTTTATTTTTAAGATAGTTTTAAATATTTAGAAAGACCCTTTACATAATTATTAAACAATTAAATAATTAATAACACCGGTACTTCTATGGGCATCAGGTTCTCTTTTCAGCACTGATTCCTGGTCCTGACCAGGAACTCACATCTTTCTGGTGACAACATCAGCAGCATCCTGCTGAGGTCCCACTGGCAAGCTAGCAAGTGTCTTTGCAAGAATCACTGCAAGCAATCCTGAGCTTGCCCTGTGGGCTACCAAAAAGTGCCCTGTGTTGGTATAGCTCTGGGCTAGGGTACTAAATCAGGCACGGGCAGTCCTTGTAGGACTGTGTGTCATCCAGACATGAGCTCTTCCAACACGAGAAGATGTAAGTGTTTTATGGCCTACTCATAAAGACTATTGTCAAATATCTGTCTGAAGGACTTGGGAAAATGCACCTCTTTTGAACTCCAAAGGGGAAAAAAAGGAAAGAGAATGGGAATGGGAAAGGGAAAGGGAAAGGGAAAGGGAAAGGGACACAGAAATGAGAGAAAGAAGGGAAGGAAGGGAAAGGGAACTTCTGTTTCTACAAGGTAATACTGTAAAATTTTGCCATCAAATACACGAAAATTGTAAAAGTAGAAAATCTCTACAAATGATAGAAAAAGACATAATTTTGTTTCCTTTAGGAACAGGATAGTTGTAAACTTTAAACACATGTCAGATGTGGAAACACATTTCCCCAAGCTTCTTTAAGTCATAAAACACACTCCATTTTATAATATATTTTCTATATTCTCTTGAATAGATTGAAAAGTTGACATTTCAGTCAATTTTGGCTTTCAATACTTGCTGTCAGGGAAAGAAGAGCTGTTTCAAATAAAAGACATGAGATGAAAGAAGTGAATCAGAAGTGAGGTTCTTTAGATAAATGACCTTTCAACTTATGACAGACATGATTATTATTTAATTGGCAAAAAGAGTAGCTTATGAATATTTAATCAATAAAACTCCAGTGGAAACCAGAGCCTGAAACAGAGACAGGTAGTTCTTTGTGATGATACTGGCTTCTCCTCTTAATTAGAACTCTACTCCATGCTCTTTTGTTGTGTTTGTACTAACTCTTGTGGTAATAGTATTTTGGTTCTTTCTATGGAAATTTAATTTTCAATTTGTAATGTTTTATGCTTTAGCCCTTGAGCTCTTGTAGATCCCAGCCCACATATTTTGAATTCAATTATAACTTATAACTGGGTGTTATAAGTCTATTGGAGTAGCTATAGCAAGACTTATATCCCTGTATGTTTGATTATGCTGTCAAGGTTTTCTCGATAAAACTAATAATTCAGCACAGGTTTCTTTAAAACAGTGGAAGAAGAAAGGGATTGATTTGGAAAATGGAGAACCCTTATGCAGGTAACATTTCTTTCTTATATATTCTTTTATAGTGAATCTCCACATAAAGCTTCATGCTAGTCCACTGTCAACAACAATTAAAACATTTCTGGAGCTGTTTCACCAACCAATGGAAAAACAACTGGTATTGTTATGTAGAGTCCTTTTTCATGTAAATTAGCCAGGCATTTCAACAATTAAAAATTAAACACAGCACAACAAGAAACACAAGTTAGCGCTACAAGTGGCTTCAAAATTTGTTTTCACTTCAGAATGAATATGTTAGGCTTCAGAAAACTGACATCTTGCTCCTTGCTGATTCCCCTGTCCAACAACTATCTTTGAAGGTTTGAAGGCTGCTTCTGTTCTCTTTTGTGATCTGTCAGCTGCTTCTAATGTTTGATCAATAAATGGTGAAGCCTTCCAACTGTTTTCCTAGGATTTTTGTATAGCAACGTGCTGCTCCAGAAATCTCGCACATGGGACGGGATCACTCTACAGCAATACAGGCTGGGCACCAGCTGGATGTTTGCAGAGAGGGAATGGGGAATCCTGGTGCACAGCAAAGGATTTAAGTGGACATGGGCAAGCTGTCTAACTCTGCAGGGAATGCCCAGCAGCTGTGGAAGCAAGATTGTGGCCAGCAAGCCAAAGGAGGTTTAGTGCTCCTCTCTGTTTAGTGCTAGGGGTTCACAGCTGGACTAGTGCCCACTGCCTCTGGGGTTCCCAGTGGAAGAAATGCATCACTGTCCTGGTACAAGTCCAGTGGAATATTATCAAGAAACTCAGGGTAGTGTATTAAAATCAAAATAACAGTCCATGACAGAAAGCAGAATTTTCAAAGGAGATCCTTTCATCTTTAACATGGTCAGAAAAGCTTTATTTTATGGCACCTCAGAATGTTTATCCAAATTCTGGAGTTTTTGCTGTTATTTCCCTCAAATCTCAAATATCAGTATAAGCACAGAGATTTTAAGCAAACTTGGCTATGAAGCTATTTAAGAGCTGTCTGGGTGCAATCCTGTCCTCTGTGCTCTAGGATGACCCTGCTTGAGTAGGGAGATTGGATCAGATGAGTCCAATGGTGGTCCCTTCAATCTTACCCATTCTGTGATTCTTTGTTTCTGTGAGAGGCTTTGAATAAGACCCACTCATGAAAATATCTAGAACCCAAAACTTTTGAGCCTTTAAGTATGTGGAGATAGAGGTAAACAAAAAAAACCCCATGAAAAACTAAAAAAAGCTAACACCAAAATGAGTCTTTGAGTACAGTATTGCATGGGCAACCTGTATTTAAAACATTGAGATAGGCTGCTGAGGGGATCACAGAATTCCAGATTAGTTCAGTGCAGTATTTAAATATTGTAATAATTACAGGGGAGTGACCTGAAGCCATACATTTTCTAGAGAAAGACAAAGCTTGTCTTGATACTTGTAATCACAGGAAGAAAGTACAAAGAGTAAAGATACAATGCTTAGCATTCTGAATATTCTGGAATTGCATGTCACACCACCTTAGGTGGAAGAGATGATTTGTATAAACCCATTTCACAGGTTATGGGCAATTACTGTCTGCCATAGCCTTGGACAAAAAGATTGCTGTGACACTGAGTGGAACACTTCAAAATAGGATGACATATGCAGAAGGGAGGAGTCAAAATACGTATGCTCCATGGTTGCAGGAGCTTGTTTACTAAGATATAAAACTTGGAATCAAGCAATAAGCAATATTAGGGTATTGCTGCAGAAAACCCAGGAAACACAAGCAATATTGTTTTCATGAGAATTAGTTCAACACATCATGGTTTAATTGCTTGTACAGTAAATGTGATCTATTTTTTAAACTGTAATATAATAATAAATATAATTGACTTTTACTATTATTGTTATGTTCCAGCTCCAATGTTCATATATTTGAAAGTGATAATATTAACAGCACTGGTTCACTTGTATCTATACCAATAATATTTCATACATAGTTATGCTTCCAAATGTTTTTATTAATGGTCAGAAATGTTAGACTGGGAGAGAGAAATGCCTAGGATGAAGACTGAACCACTGCTGGCAGAACATGACTCAAAGCAGTCTAAGCCACAGTGGCATGAGAAACATTCAGAGCATTTTTTAAATTATCCAGAACCATACTATAAAGTACAAAATTTAGCTGCCTACATTTATTCTAAACAGTCCCAGCAAAGGGGCCACCGAGGCAAAATTAGTGTGTGATTAGATAGCAAAGCAGTTAAAAAGTCCTCTGGAAAAATAAAAGTTGGAGAGAGACATTGACAACTTACTGCTAAATTTTTTTTCTATATTTTCCACAGAGATCTGAACATTTCAGAGCAAAAGCCAGACTGTGAAAAGACTAATGTAAAATCCTGGCTGCTTTTGCATGAATGAAGGCATACCAGCATAAGAAAAGACAATTAAAAATACGGAAGTATTTTACTATGTCTCAGAATAAGAGGAACAAAAGCAAGATATATTTCTCTCAAAGCAGTTTTTTCAGCATTTGGAGCATAAAATAGAAAATTTCAGTCAGTAATGATCTTGTGCACACTTTATCAGCTGCTGTTGCACATTTCACAAAGAAAATTCATCTCCGATGGGATGTGTAAGATTCAGGTTATGACAACAGCATCACTTCTTGTGCTGGGTCTTGATCTGTACATCTTTAACGAGAGGCTGAGGTGACTGCTGGAGGCTGTCTGGAGCTGGGAGTGCCTCAATCTGCTTGCCAGGGATCCAAGAGCTGCCCGGGCTGGGAGAGAGGCAACAAGCAGCTGGCAGTGTGTGACCCAGACAAGCTGCACATCTGTAGAGCCTCACAGGTGTGTGGCAGGTTTATTCAGAACTGAAGGCTGCACACTTTCCATCAGCCTGCACTGCTTTCCACTTCTCTTCACAGCTCTCCTTGGGGCAGGAAGTCAGCCCAAACACTTATCACAGCCATAGAGCACCTGATCTGTGCCTGTGGGAGTCAGTGTCATCTACAAGAGTTTCCCATGGTTTTACCGTTCTCCTGGAAAATGTTTGCAGCAGTTGGAAAATGGACAGCACATGTTTCCAGAGCTTTTTTGTGAAAACAAAGGGAGTCTGAATAGTTCTGTTGCATCTGAGCCCATTTGATTATTGATTCTTGGATCTAACTGTGGTAAGCTTAGAGATGGGTGTGATTCTGGACAAAACAGCAGAAGGAAATGAATGAAAATAATTTGGAAGTGAAATCCCAAGGAAGTCTCAAACCAGACATCTCCTGTCTCATGATTTGCAGACAACGTGCTTCTGCTGCTCTGTTTCACTAAGAGTTATAACACTTCTCCCTTCCGGAGTGATGTTGCAGGAAAGGAAACATGTTTGCTGCTCCTTATGTTACTTGAGTTCTGCTCACTGCGAATCAGTTCTAGATGAGAAAAAAAAATAAAATATAAGAACTGAAACTCTGGGAAAGAATAAATGTCACTTCTCATATTATTTCCTCCACTGCCTCATATTGTTTACTAACTGCATAACAGGGTCTGTTAAGAATCTGACAATATTATCTATATACAGAAGTCTTTATGCTATGATTTATGTGATGCTAAATGTTTACAGCTAGAAATATCAGAAATTAAAAAAAATGATGATTAAACATTCTTGATAACTCATTCATAAATCTACATCCCCAAATGTTGAGTGACAGAAGCAGAACTCTTTGTCAGTATGCCCTGCACACAGACTGCAAGTACTACCAGCTTTATCATATGACTGAATGCTTAACTTGCATTAAAACCTTTCACCAAAGTGCATTCATTTACAAATACAAAGGAAAGAAGTATAAAATACCTTTCTGGAAGATTTATATTGTGATATTATATTATATTATATTATATTATATTATATTATATTAATTATCAGAAGTACTGAATTTGACAGATATTTTAGCATGTGACATAGGAAAAAATTTTCCCCCCATGCCCCCAAGAATAGGCAACAGAAAAAGAAAAATTAGCCAAATTTTTCAGCCATCCCAATAGTTTTTGAAAGGTTTTAGGAGAACTTTCTTAATATAGTCAGAAAATAAATATGTGCTCTTCCTTTAAAACACTCCCACCAATGAAATATGAAACTCAAAGACTATACATAAAAATCATTATTTTACCCTCAAATAGTTGGCAGAAGTCCTTATTTTCTCTTTGAAAGCATTCCTGTGTTCACTCAACCTCTATATAATAGATAATGAATCAAAGAAATAAACTTCTGAAATTTAGAGAGATAAATATGACTTTCTTCCCCATACCTCATCATGCTTCAAAGATTAAATAGATAAATGCAGTGCATAATGAACATCTTTATTTTTTATATGTGAGTTGCAGACAGCAAAAAAAAGAGAGGGGAGGAAGGGACTAAAATAAAGAACTTCTTTTGTCAGAATTTAAAATTCTGCTAGAATAAGAGGGAAAGACAAAAACTGTGGGTTTTTTCCTCTCTCCTCCAAGCCCTTCTGAAATCATGACTTCTAGCTTTGATAATTTTTTTTTTCTTTAAGCATACAACTCTACAAAATAATTTTATTTATCATGTCTGAAAATCTGGAACTTCACCTGATGAAGTTATGGCAAACAATATGTCCTTTTAGAAATTTTTAAGCTAAGAGAAAGTTGATTTTTGAGTCTTATACAGATCACCTACCTAAACATTTATTAGTATTCAGAAAATAATAATCAGGTGGCTGAAACAAAAACTCGTTGTGTCTAATACATGTAAATTTTTTTCTATTTTCAGACAATAGCTAAAGAAAAATAAGTGCAAAATTGATGCTGTGTGACAAAGCTAGTACACTAGGAAAAAATCTAGATGCAGAACAAGTATCTTTGATTAAGAGTCTGTGATACACTACTCCCCAGAATGTACTGCAGTGACAGCTCTGTGCCCAGAAAGAAGACAGGTCTTTAGCTTGCCAGTAAAAAGATCGTCTTAATTAAAGATGTTTCTCTGTATTTTTCTTATGCCCCTTTTTTATATATATTTGAGAAAAACTCTGGAATTGCTCTGTGCAGTATTTTGATATTTAATATTTGTAGCTTTTCTGCAATTTTTACTTTATTTTTTTCTTATTTATTCCTGAATAGAATAAAGCAATATTTTTTCTAAAAATGAGGAAAATATGTGCACTACATTTTGCTGTTCCTTCACTGTTCTCATAGATCTTTGTCATTCACTGCCGTAAACAAATCTGCCCTTTCCAAATCCATGAAAATAACCCCTTCACACTTCTGCATACATTTCAGTAATTTATTAGGCTGTCCCTATTTGTTTAGCATTATCTCATTTGTTTGTCCTATAGGCTGTCAATTATTTTTAACTGTAGCCAGTCCAGTACATTGATTTAACTTCTTGAGTGTAAAGGCTTAAGATAATTTCTTTTCACAGAGAAACAAGGCTGTGCTGCTTCCAGTGTTTGACGCCTATTTCATCTGAGGCAGATGCTTGGAGCCTGTGAGTAATGCTTCCTTTTACTTGAATGCATTTAATTTAGCAGTGTTTCAAAGTAGTTTAATTCATTCCAGCTAGTTAATGAACATTCATGCCACCAGTATAGATATAGTTTTCCTCTAAAAATCAGTAAAATGAATATAATAAAAATGATTTCACCAACACTTGCTGCTAAGAGTTTTCAATGGAATTTGAAAATTAGTTTGGGAGCGGGCCCATGTTCAGAACCAATATAAAAAAGGAAGTTCTTTACAGCAAAACATATCAGTCAGCAAAATCTGAAACAAAAGGAGAAGGCTACAGACTGGAGGAAATTCTAAATAGTAAACTAATATTTGTTTTTAATACATGCTGTTCTGTCTGCATGTGACAGTCTCAGGTTATCTTCCAACAAAATTTTGAAATTCCCCATCCATTATTCAGTGTTCAGTATTTTTTAACTGAACATTTATGACTGCCATATTTTTTCCAGCTATACAGCACAGCTCAATTTAAAACTCAATTTACTGAAGGATGGCTTATGCAAACAGCTTTTTGGGAAATAGGCTTTTTGAGCAGGGAGGGAGATCTTGGTGATCCCAAGGATGGGTATTCTGCCTCAAGAACATCTGTGACACAAGCTCCCCACTGGGCAAGCACAACTTCTGCTGGGAAAAGCTTGCTGAATTTCAGAGAGAAGTACTTGGCAGTGCTCATTTCTATATAATCACTAGGCCATTCTCTGAGGAATACCCCACTATCAAACAACTAAAATTATTCTTCCGACAAATTACAGGAAGACAAACAAAGAAAAGTTATTTGTGATCTCCAAAGTGCTCTGATTTCTGCATCCATCAAAGTAAACATTGTAACTGGAAATATCCCACATTATTGGTGAAGTAAAGGGAAACAAATTGCTGCTTAAAGTGAGATTATATGTCAGACTTTTTCTCGTTCTATTGTTTCTACCTTTCATACCTCAGGCATTTCCAGTCTGACCTGTGATATGCTAGGAAGAAATTCTCCCTGATAAGGAAGACCATATTAGCTTTTTATAGCAAATGTCAGCTCTGCTATAGCATCCAGACATGTAATCTTTCTTTATGAAACAAGTTGTTCTTCATTGTTCATGACATGGCTTTGCCGTGTTAAGTCAAGATTTTCCTGATATGACTTCTACGTTTTATACAAGTGCTGCAGGGAAGGAACAGACAATCAAAAGAGGAAGGATAAATCTGGAGCAAGATGCATGGCTATGCTGCCATACTGCAGCTCAATTAATATCTTTCTGGTTTAAAATATGGTCTTGGTGGAAACATGTAACTAAGGTAACTTTGTGGTTCATTGTCTGCAGCTAGCTGCAGTTAAAAATCATCATGAATTATCTGTCTTAAAATTGTGGTGTGATTACAATAGAATAGAACAGGCTATTTCAGTTGGAGGGACCTACAGCAATCATCCAGTGCAACTGCCTGACTATATTAGCGCTGACCAAAGTTTTAAAGCAGGTTATTAAGGGCACAGTCCAAATGCCTCTTAAACGCTGACAGGCAGCAGGAAGTCTGTTCCAGTGTTTGACCACCCTCTCAGTAAAAAAATGCTTCCTAATGCCATGTGAACCTCTCCTTGCACAGCTCTCATCCATTGCCAGGAGTCCTATCACTGAATCCCAGGCATCTCCTTCTCCCTTCCCTCTGCAGGGAGCTGTAGAAAGCAATGAAATCACCACTCGGACTCTTTTTCTCCAAAACGCACAAGCCCAAAGTCCTCAGCTGCTCCTCACTGGACATTCCTTCCAGCCTCATCATCAGCTTTATTATCCTCCTCTGGGAACATTCAAGGACCTTTACAGCCTTCTTCAGTGCTTGGGCTGAGGCTGCACCAGCACTGAATAAATCGGGATAATCACATACCTTGGCCAGCTGGAGATGCTGTGTGTGATGCTCCCCAGTGGAGATTTGGGCTTTGTGCTGCCACAGAATGCACTGCTGACTCACACTGAGCTGCTGGTGCTGACCAGCACCCTCAGATTTCCTCACAGGGCTGCTCTTCAGCCTCTCCTCTTCCAGTTTATAGTTGTGTCTGGTGTTACTCTGTCCTTGGTGCAACATCTGGCACTTCAACTTGTTAAATTTCATCCCATTTATCGTAGATAGCCCAGTGTGTCAACCTACCTACTAGAGATCCCCCTGCAAGGCATCTTGTCCCTTGAGACAGCCAAGGGCAGCTCCCAGTTCAGTCTCATGAGCAAAGATGCTAATGGTGCATTCACCTCCTGCTCCCAGGTTACTCACGTACTGGGCGTACTGGGCAGAACTGGCTGAGTGGAACCCCGAGGAGCACTGCTGGAGACCCAGTGCCACACAGGTGCAGCCCTGTGCTCTACAACTCTCTCAGCCTTGCCCCTCAACCAGCTCTTCATCCATGCACTGTGATCCTGCTCATCCCATAGCTGGGTAACTTGCCCAGAAGGACGCTGTAAGGGACCAAAAAACTTATTGAAGTTGGGAAAACTACATCCACTACCTTCTCTTCACCCACTTAGACTTATCTCAGAAAGATATAAAATTAGTTAAATATGTTTTTCCTGTTGTGAACCCATGTTGACTTTTATTGCTGATGGCTGTCTCAACACCACTTTTCTAAGCACTCCATAACACATTCTTTGCAGTTGATGATCTGGTGAACCTAGACTTGCATTCAGAATTCCAATGGTGGTGTTTTTTCAAACTGGCAGCAAGAGCAAGTTGATGAGTTATTCAGGCTTTTTCCACCTCTTAGTTCATGACACTAAATTGTGGTTGTTAACATATGCTCATCCCTGATTATTTTAAAAAAAGGGAGGGAGAAGGAGCATATGGCCCCTATTTTTGCAGCTAATCAAAATAAGAAACATGTAGCAAGAAGCCTGTGGACATACTGGAATGAAAAAAGAGAATCATAAGGAGAAACAAAATGTTATACACACACCACACTTCTGAAAGTTCAGTAAAAGTTAAAGATCTCACTCTACATGACTGAGCCAGATGCAAAGTACTATTAATTAAAATGGAAACATAAGCTAGATAGATCCAACATAGGGAATATGCATTGAAGGAGCATAAATAATAAAACTCCTCTGAAACACAGATCCTAGTGCTCATTTGTCCTTTATGGTGTTGTTGAATTATAGCTATAACTATCATAACTATCTATAACTATAACTATTATGACTAGTTATAACTATAATAAGTTTGGTTATTTAGTCAAATAAAATAAATCAAATTACATACCATTTTCTAATCATTACTCAAGTTATTTAACCTTATTAAATTACTACACTGGGCATGAATTACATGAAGTGTTTAATGATGGTATGATGTTACTGTTTTTCAAGCCCATTTATTTGCTGGAGTTTTATTTCTTTCTATTTCTGGATTAGCACTGTCTTATAAAAACAGCAACTCAAATATTTCAGGATAACTGGATAACTGAGATTTTTCTTTTTGATTCATGCTGCTGTATGGTACTTTGACTAACAGCTGTCACACACCAGCTGTTAATTTCTTGGTGTTGTGTAGTGGCACAGTTATTTGGAGAACTGAGTAGTTAAAAATGTAAGACAAATTCTTTATATTTTCTACTTACTCTAGTCACAATTTCAAGGTATTTCTGTCAACTCTATTGCATTTCTTGTACAGACACCTCTGTGCTGAAAAGTCATTTTGCTTCTTTACGTTTCCTTGACGGTGTTTAAAATGTAATTCATTTTACACCACTGCTCTCCTGATAGAGCTCCTTGTGATAGTTCTGTCTTCTCAGGTTTAGGTTAACCTCTCACATACTAGATAAAAGCTGAGCTGGGACTGCTTCTGTGAGGTTGTTCTGGTCGTGCAGCTGTTTCATAAGCAGGATGTCAGTGGGGTGGGAGAAGGGAAAGAGGAGTATAGGTTTTTGTTGTTGTTGTTGCCAGTACATAAAACCATTTGTTCAGTACCACAGTTTATTACTAGCAGCTCCCAGCACTCCCCAGATCTGATCACATTCATGGCAGCACTCTGCTTGCTTGGGAAGAGTGGCTTGTAGGGCACCACTTAAAAACAGCATCAGCAGTAGGAAAAAGCAGCACTCAAACTCGTTCAGAGCTCACCTTCAGAGCTGAAATAAGTGCTCTTGGTTTTAACTGCTTTGCTCATACAAACATATTTCAAGTGTATTTGAAATGTATGTTATGCAACAACATTATACCCCTGTTAGGAAAATGGCCTAAGGGCTGAAATACAGCCAGAGCAGTTGCATGGAGATCTCCCATAATCTGAAGAGAAAGTAATTACAATACTGTTAGGTTCATTTTAGAAGCACAGATCCCCTGTGTGTTAGTCTATTCCCAGTACAGTTTTACAGTTTTTTGCAGCTTGGCTCTTCTACAGCAATGCTGCATGAAATCCTTCTGGCTGGTCTCAATCATATGTTTGGGAATTAATTATTAAAGAGAAATTTTAAGATGTAAAGGTCCCATTTTGCAGGTACTCTTCTAGGTTTCAATATTGACTTACAGTAGTTGCTAAAGAAATCTGCTATTTTGAAATAAACATTCTTCCCCAAAGCTTTATGAATTTGCACTCAATATTCTTTTGGTCAATAGTATACTTTCTCTACTGCAGAGCTTTGAGGGAAGAATCTCTGCATTAACAAAAAAAGCAGAGTGCAGTTAATTTCTGCATTGGTATTTACAGTAATTTCAGTATATTTTTAGTAGTTATTATATCATTACCAAACCAGTTAAACCAGTAATTTTTTACTTAAAGTTACTCTTATGATATTTCTTTCTTGCCATTGTACATTTCATATTATTGCAAGAACCAACCCTGAAAAAGGATCCTTTTTGGGAAGAAAAAGGAAAGAAAAAAAAAAAGAAAAAAAAAGATTTAATAAGAAATGAGTTATTCTGAAATTCAGGTTAACTTCTTGATCCCTTGGGGTAACTTTGCTTGCAGTAGGCTTTCAGGTTTTGAATTACTGTTTAGAAGCACAAGGGTGTTATGCAGAAACCAGAATATAATAATGAATCTCTGCACTTGAGGCATTACCAACTGTATCAGACAGGCTGCTCTCCCCTTCAACCCAACCTGCTGATAGTTGCTGCATGGTTCTTACATGTGAAGTGTGAACTATATTTTGTTCTTGTTCCCCAGAGAATATCACTATGAAATCTTATTATTGGTTGTATCACCAGGTCTTGAAACTTTCTGCCACTTCTGCTCAACTGCAAACTGAGATTCTAAATATAAAAGAGAAAAAAACACAAAGAGGTGTCCAATGTCTTTTTGTAGAAGTGGAAGTCAACTTTTAAGCATCACTTAAAAGAATTTTAAATAAAAAATTAAAAATATCCAACAGCATTACTTGTGGAAAAAAAATCACCTTTAATAAAAGATAATTTTGATGCCTTATGTTTATATAAATATGCTTGAAATCTTTTCAAAAATAGATTCTGTGTACATGCATGCTATATTTCCAAACACCCGATGCCTCATAATCTTTGGAAATCCTTATGAATTACTGTTGAAGACCACATGTTGACAAATGTGATTAAAATGTAGCTTTTGTTCTTTTATCGAGACTTCTTTCCCGGGCCTATGGTTAATTTACTCTGCAGCCTCATGCAACTGCAAGCAATTATTGGTTTCCTCTGTGCACGGAACCATTGGAAGCAGCCTCTATTCCAGAATCTATTCCATTACTGGCATAAAGCACTTTTGTACTTGTACTTATGTCACTGCTGACAGATGCCTGTCGATCCTGATCTGAAAGGACTTTAGCAATGAAGATTTTACACCCACTCTATCCCACACTTCTGCTGTTCTTGGCAGTTAAATTCTTTCCTGAATATCTAATCAGAATATCCTCTGCAAAGGTCCACTACTTCTTGCTCTATTTGGACAAAGGAGAAGCTACAAATTTTGCTTACTCTGACTCCAGTGAAGCTAATGAAAATGAAAAAAATAATTACCAAATTACTGAAAGTTATGAAATAAATTAAATTCAGCAGAAGGTGGTGACAAGTAATCCTATGCAGGAATGATAAACATCATGAAGATTGGATGGGATGAGTTGAAGTGTGTCCCTAGCAATTATGCAGAAAAACATACAAGAGACTATGGAGGATGATGAGAACACTATGACATCACAGTGTCAGGGTAGTGTGAAAAGAGATAAACATCACTATGGAAAATATAAACAGACAGGCTATAAACAGGAAAGTATAAAAGATAAAGCCTAGACTAGCTTATTCTACTAGAAAAGCTTTATTTTCCAGAAAGATGTAAAGCAATTAATGGAACTTTGATGATAAAAATGGAAAGCAGCTAAAGTGTTGTACATATCATCTGAAAAGGTTAAACAAGCGGGGAGTTCCTAACTTAAAGAAGAGAAAGCTCAAGAGGAAAATGACAGCCTTCATCTCATGGATGAAAGAGAAGCATAAAAATATATGATCATTAGAAGAGGTTGCAGTTGTTCTCTTATCTTTTTCTAACATATTTTGCATCAGGCTGCAATCACAAAAGTGTTTTCTGGGAGTTGGTCACATATCAGGAGTGTCAGGACAGAGGTTGACTTGCCATCGTGGACACATACATTGACCTGCTTTGAGGGTGTCCTCAGAGCTGTCAAGACTTGGGTGAGTCTGTTTTCACTTCCCTGCATCCATGTCCCCCAGGACACACCCTGGTTTGGCCCCCTTGTGCCCTCAGGCATCTCCTGTGGCCTGCCCTGAATTCTGAAACCAGAATCCTTAAGTGGGTTGTTGTCAGCAGCACTGAATCATTGACTGGGTCACCCTGACACCAAGGACTCCATTATTTGTTGACTTGTTGTGTGCACAGTTTCCTTCTCTCCAAAGCTGTGACCCTGGCCTCACTAGGATGAACAGCTTTTA
>WBNQ01027473.1:1495-41597 GCA_013401375.1 Spizella passerina
TGTGCCATTTGGAAAGCTAGCCACAGATATGTTGCTTTATGACATGTCTTAGGCAGGCACGGTGTGCCTAGGACATGTCCTATGCTCTTCTCCTCCTTTGCAGCACCTTTGCTTACAAGAAATGCCACTGAACAAAGTCCCCATTATGAAAAGCCAGGGGAATATAGAATCACAGTCCAAAAGCTGGGTGTGTGTCCTGTTGAGCACATAGTAGGAGGGGGGGAAATAATAGAACAAGTGCTAGGGAGCTTGAAAACATAAGAAATAGAGGTTGCCCTTCCCAGTCCTGCCAGTGTCACCGCAATGGCAGGAAGGGACTGCCTGAGGAGGTGCAACTGTGGTTGCAGCCCCAATATTTCTAAGACAGGAGGTGACCTGCAGCCTCAGCCCACAGAGACCGATAGGTGTCCTGCAGCTGAGACCCAGAAAAAATAAAAGGATGAAATAAGAAACCTGAAGATCTGTATGAAAAGCCAAAATACAATAGAAGACATTGACTCAGGCCCCTGCTCTTCCTAAAGTGATGCAGTGCTGGGAGGGGTGCAGGGATGGGGCTGGCAGGACATGGGCCAGATGTGGTAGCAGGAGGGTCCTGCCCTGGACTCCAGCTGAGCTCAGGTATCAGCAGGAAAAGGTTGGGAGAAGGAGGCACTTTGCATTCAAAACACATATTCCCATCTCTCTAGTTTGCCTCAGCTTCACTTTCCTCCCACAACTGATGGAATGGGTCAGTCCTTTACAGAAAACAGCCCACACAGTTGTGAATGCATCCTCTCTTGTTTGTCTCTGTCCAGCTGTCACAGTTTCTTAAATATGGGCATATGGGCAAAATGCCATTTTGATGAAAGACTGTATTATCCAAGAGGGCTGTGTAGAGAAATTGAGCCTGGGCTTTTGGAATAACTGGAATATCTGGACATGGAAGGATTACTAGATGCTGCTCATGCCATTTCTAAGGTGACTAAAGCAGCATGTTATTTCCACTGCATTGCTAAAGCGTATTGCCTATTAAATATGTTATACTATTTTTATACAGTGAGAAATGGCTTGAAATGTCTGAATGAAAAAAAAACCAGATTTTCTTTAAAAAGAAGTCAGAGGTGTCTCACAATGTATGCACCAGATTTATCATAGAATTAACTGTGGATGACCCAGGGCACACACTTGCTTTTTATTCCCCTTTTACATGACATTGAGCACAATAGGGCCCAGGCTTTGACAGTGGTTCCAAGATACTGCAGGAGTATAAGGAACATATGGGCCATAATTTGTCTAGGATTTTGAAAAAAAACACCAGGGACCCAGTGCCCAAATCCAATGGCAATTTTGAGATGACTAATCTGTATCTTTAATTCTTAAAGAATGAAGATTACAGGAGGGTGGTCATGGCTTCTGCAGTGCAAAGCCCACCTTGCTCAAGAAGCCACTCCCAATACAGAAAGTGAATAATCATGTATTTCCCTGTTACAGCCAGACTATCCTTTTCCATTTTGGGTGAATCACAGATTTCTCTAAACATTTAATATTGATGTCCTCAGGTTTTTATCTGGGAGACCACAAAGTCCAAGACCTTCTTGTATCTGTAATGTAGGCAATAGAACAAGAATAGTACAGGATGCCAGGATCTGTGTGGCATGCAACTCCAGAACAATAAAAAACAGATGCTAAATTAGAGACACTCAAGGTACAGCAAGCATTTAATGAACATTTGGTAAATACTTGAGCTCAGGGTAAGAGGATAACACATACTTAAGGAGAGCTACTTTAACATCCTGGGGATACTTCTGCCCAAAAAAGAGACAATGATTTTTTCAGGCCTCCTGCCCAGAAGAGCAGTCATTCATTTCCAGTACAGTAGTTCAAAGCTGAAGGTGTGCTAATCTGGCTTCTTGACATCTGAGAACAGAGGCTGTCTTTGACCCAGCAAGAGAAGCAAGCCTTTCCAGATTAGAAGGAAAGTATTAGTAAAGCACCAGAGGGTTTGACATGAGGTTCATTTAATAGTGGCAGGCTGGATGATAATGATGAAAGCAAGAGTTGCCAAGTCTATAAGGCAGGATGGATGAAGTATTAATTCAGTTATTGCTTAAATTCCTCAGCTGATAGTGAAATGTTGTTCAGGATAGACTACTATAGAACAAGGTTTCTTGGAGCAAAGTCACGATATACAGCAAGAGCAGCTAAAATAATAAAAAGAAGGATTTTTAATCACCATACGAATATTTCCAAAGCTTTCAGCTAAGTACATCTGCAAGAAGAATAAGAAACATGAAACTGGGTGACCCGGCCCCAAGGAAAAATGGGGACTCTCTTGCTAATATCAGTGTGCCTCACCAGGGATATAATATATAAGCAAATACTGTGTTAACATTTGCAGACCTGCTAGTAATTAGAAGACAGATTTACCTCACAGTTTGGGCGTTTTCTACAGATTCAATATTTTCTTTTTACCTACTGCCAAATCTTAAACTAACTAAGGGCAGATTTCCTATGAGACCACAGAATTATGTATGTGTATTAGTCACTAGCTCTGGGATTGCACTGATCTCTTCCTTTATTTTTTTCCTTGAGTTATTTCATTAACAAGATGACCCAACAGCAGATAGCCTCCATGGTGTCATTTTAGTATACAGG
The DNA here is from genome assembly GCA_013401375.1 of Spizella passerina. Lineage (NCBI taxonomy): Eukaryota > Metazoa > Chordata > Aves > Passeriformes > Passerellidae > Spizella > Spizella passerina. Next base: position 4,130 of record WBNQ01027473.1, read on the forward strand.
CATTGCTGAAGAATGGTGTCTCAATACTTTTCTTCTAGTAATTTTAATTTGTTTGTTCAGAGGGTGGCACAAGCCGTATGGCAGAGACTTAATGTAGCAAATGCTAATCTGTCAGATCAGGGCCAGAGTGCTGTGTTCAGCTTTGACACTCTGGGTTCCCAGCACCACAGGATGTGTGTTACCAACCCTGCTCTCCAGCATGGGCTTCCCCATGGAACTGCACCTCAGAGAGGTGCAGCTCAGCTCTGCTCCCTTGATTGTGCTGTAGATGTACTTTAACATGAAACAAAATGTCATTTACGTGACAATTCCAACTGATCATGTTGAATTAGTAAACAAGAAAAAAAATCAAATATCTAAATATTTTTTATTTTACTGTGGTCAAAAATAACAATGTACAAACATACTGCAAAATAAGCTGTCCAGCTGTCCTCCTCCCAGAAGATGAACCAAATCAACATAATGCTGTGCATTTGGGGTGTCTTTTTTTCTTAGCTCAAAAATCCTATGAAAAAACCACTGCTGGATTTGAAGTAAACTACAAATAAACTGAGTTCAAACACTAATTAATTCCACACTGCCTTGGTGTACTCATCGACAAGCACTGATTGGTTTCCAGCAGAAGCCAGACCTTGTGGTGTGTACCTCTAGTGGGCTCACAGGCTGCTGAGAGGCATGGTAAACACTATCCCTGCTCTGCACATTTTGTGTGGTCGGAACAGTAGGCATGGGTTTTGCTATTTGAAATTCATTCATGAAAAGCAAAATAAGAGAATAAAAACTCTGAATGTTGCCATGAGAAATTGCTGCCCATCAGAAGTTAAAATCAGTCACAGCGTGTGGGTACACACCGCTCACCTGAGCCCAGGCAGGCTGCCATCAGTGCGCACCATTTCTCTCAAAACCAAGCTCTATTTGTACAACTGCCTCGTGCAGGGCTCTCCTGACTGTAAATCCAGGCTGCAAGAGGCACTCAGTGTTTCTCCCTTGGCTGAGACAGGCAGACCCACAAGCCTGGGGACCGAGGACACCAGTACCAGGCAGGGCGGGAGCCGAGCAGTCGGGTCAGCCCCAGGGTGGGCAAGAGTGACAGTGTGACACAGTTCTGTGTCCTCCCATCTGCAGGGGAGAGCAGCCATGCCTGAGAACAGGCTGGTTTCCCTTTCTCTCTGACTAGCAGGGCACTGGCAGGTGACACCACCGACACCTCTCTGGTGTAGTCCGGATACATGGGAGCTGTTCTGGTTCCCATCAGTCTGGGATTGGGCTTTGCCATGTCCATAATTCACCTGAAACATACACTTAGCTGGTTTTGGCAAAAATACTCCAGTGTCAGAGGCTCCTTTCCCAGAACACTTTCCAGCAGTCAGTAGAGAACATCATCATTTACTGTCATGGCTTAGTGACGTCCCAGCACTAGTTCTGCCCTGGCAGCAGGGCTGTCTGTAACAGCCCTCTCCTGCCTTGGGGCAGCTGCCAGGCTCCCTTGGCAGTGCTCCAGTTCCACGCCACCTGTTGCTGAGAGCTGCTTCAGGTGTTCAGGGTAAGGCTCACTTCTCAAACTTCATACCTTCAGTGCTAGGGTAACTGACCACTAAAATAAAACCTGACAGGGCACTTATTTTTCTGAGTAAGTGATTTCAGCAGAATTTCACCTATTGCCTCACAAACACAGTTATTTAACATAGCCTGTAACCTTACTCCTTCTGTTTGTTTTTTCACTGCCAATAGAGGCAGTAAAAAAACAACTCTTTTTTCCTTTTTTTCTTTTTTCTTTTTTTTTTCTCCTTTAAAGGTAAATTCACTGTCAAAATCCAAATAATCAATTTACCTCCTGTTGTGGCAATAGTTGAGCTGCACTCGGTATCTCTCTTCTACCCAAACCTGGCTTTCTCCTTACTGGACAACAACCCAGGTGTCTCCCAGGCCCTGATAAGAAAACAAGCTCTAAATCAACAGGCAGCAGTTAAGATATGTGGCTCACTGACTTTGATGTTGTTTTCAACAACACTGAGAGCCTTGACTTGCTGTGCTCCCCCAGCCAGGCCATGACCCCTCTGGGAGCCCGGGAAGCCAGGAGCAGTGAGAGGCCAGAACAAACACAACATCTGCCTGCAAGTTATGGTGGTGCCAGCTCTTGCAGCCACGGCTGTATTGCTCCAAGGAATAGGAAAAGACAGGCAAAACCTTTCTGACAATGTTTCATGTCTTGCTCACAACCACAATGCCTGAAAACACCGATTCGGAATAGCACAGGAAAATAAGGTATTGAGTTAAGCTCACTGTGGAAACATATCAGGCTGGAACATTTCAATCTGACATTTTCAAATACTTTGAAATAAAAGGAAATCAAAACGATAGTTGAAAAAAACCCACATTATTTCAGGTTGTATTTGCCAATCAACAACAAATAGTCCAAATTTTAAAAGTTAACAGAGACCCAAAAATTACATTTTATTATGTTTTGAATTTTTTTTAAATTTGAAAATTCTGTGGAACGGCTGTAAAGTCAACAATCAGTAAACCCCCTGCAAAAAACTAGGAATACATTTTTTTCATATTGCTTTTGATTAGTCTGCTTCCCCCTTGCATGCAGAGGGTTCTTATTTTCCATGCTTGAACAGCACATTTCAATTGCGTGTTTTTATAAGAAAACTTAGAGGTAATTTTAGATGGAGATACAAAGTAAGAGTAGAGATTTTTGTTTTTTCATTTTGTATTTACTTAGATTACTGAACTAGTGGAAAAAGACACCCAAGATAAAGGTACAGCATGACACAACATCTGAAGCATAGCAATTTCAATCCGTCTCTAAATCACCTCCTTCTCATTGAATTTGCCTTTGTTTTCCAGTTTGTTTGCCTGGAGAAAAAAATAAATTCAATAATAATTGAATTTCATTCAATAAGTGGTAAAACATGATAAAATGAACTCTGCAAAAATGAACTCAAATAATATAACTTGTATATTAATAAATTTGTGGCCCTCACCAAGAGCTTCATAGCAAAACATCCTTTTCAAGAACTACTTTGTCCAAGAAGGGTCACACCTCTTTTTACCCCCAGGATGTGAGTGCAGGTGCCTGCAGTGATCCCAGCTGCAGTGGTATGGCTGGGCAATAAATTGGTAGGCAGAAACAAAACTGGTACTTCATCATGTAATGAGAGCTGAAATCTGATGGACTCTGCTCTGTGTGACCAGGTCACCAATGGGGTGCTATTATGGAGGAGGGGAACAGCACTGACTGCAAATCCTGGTAAGGAAGAGAATTTCAGCATTCTGACTTTTCTGTGGTTTTTCATCCTCCCTCCAGGCCATCAGTCATCTGAATTGTTGCACATGTGAGTAACCTCTAGGTGAGGAAGAGAGGTGAGACAGAACACTGCACCTCCAGACTGAAAATCTGTCTGCCTTAGGAGCTGTGCACTCAAGAATGTCCCAAACCACCTTTTTCCTCTTTTTTTATGCTACTGAAAAAAGCACAAATAGGGAAAACCAGCCCCTCCTCATGCTTAAACACTGGCAGCTCTTCCTTCCAAGACCTTAATTCAGTGCTTTTTACTTATGGAAGCAGACAAAGAGGGAGCTCAGCCTCTCTGTGCAGAAAAATGGCCCTGATAAAAATCCAAATTGCTGACATCTTAGGCCATGCAGTCAAGCTGGGTATTTTTTGTAGAAATTGTCTGATTTTAAGCCTCCAGCTTACCCCTTCCCAGTGCTGCCTGCACTGCAGCAGTGACAGCTGTTGCTCTTCCCTTCCTCGCTGGTGAGCGCAGGCAAGGAAAGCAATCAGAGGTTATTTTTCAATGCCTTACAAATTTTGCCATCTCCCCAGAACACCAGGCACTATTTCCCAGTTTTTCTCATCCTCTCAGATCACAGCTATTTTAATTATATCCCTCACATTGTCTTCAATTCACATCAGTAGGGACAGGGAATGGGTTCCTGCCCAACAGAGGTTTTGGTGGGTTATGAAAACCCTGGCAGTCCAAGGGGCCTCTGAGGGTTGCTGCTTCTGGTACCTCCAATGCCTGTGGCAGCTCAGTCCCTGGGCATTTCACTGCAAAGTTAAAAAGCTCATTCATCACTTGATCTTAAAATGGTAAATTTTCAAACATTTAAAATATTTGTGAGGAAGAACCCACCGCCGTAAATAAAACCTAGTTAAAGAGATTTCATTCAAGCTTTTAAGTGAATTAATTGCTTACTTTTTAGGCACAAATCAATCCTGGGAGAATTCACATGGCAGACAAAAAAAAACCAGCATGGAAACTTAAGGTGACAAAATACAGGCTCCCTGGTTTACCAGCCTGTACTCAAGTGGCTGCAGACAGCAAAAAGTTAGCAGTTTGCAAATGTTTCAGCAAGTAGGCAAGTGCTCAGATCAGGTTTTAACTGTGGAATGACCATTTGAAAAAACTGCTGTCATATCTATTTCTAGATTATACACAATTTTTAAAATGTAGGAAAAAGGAGAAAAACTTCAATGGTATTTCAGCCTGCCTCTATATGGTTGAAAGGTCAATTACTAAGTAAATGAGGGATTTATAAAATCCTCCCCATTTGTCCAGTCCCTCTGCCTGTGCTGCACATTCACCATGAGATTTTGGTCCACAATTGATCAGTTTTGCCTTATTGCTTAAGCACAGTTTGCTTGTCACACACTAACCTGTTATTTTCTGAGTAATTTCCTCTGTGTGCCTCAGTCACACTAAACCAAGCCAAAACCAAATATTTACTGCCACTGTGGAGCACAAATAGTATTTATGGCCACACAGAGATCTTAGTGAGGTAACTGTTTAAGCCCAAGAACTACATAGAGGTTTCTAGGAGCAAAGTCTTGCACAAAATCTGGCTGTGGTTGCTTTTAAGTTTTATGTTGTGAGGCTGTGGCTGCCCATGGGAGATGCCGTGGTGCCTCCTTCTCTCCAGCCTCCAAACCCCAGCCTACACACTCCCAAGCTGGTCTGGGCATCTGAGCTGCAGTTTTGGGCTGAGCTATGTTGACAGGCACAGGTCACACCACTGGCAAAGCCCAGGCACAGGTCAAACCTCTGCCCATCCATTGAGATAAAACCTGTTCTTCTTCTGTACAAGTGCTCATTACCACAACCCCAACTTGGCAGATGTGAACACCAGCATGTTTGTACCCATCCATTTGCTAGCTTTGCTAGTGAAGCTGCCCTCTTTGCATCCCTGCAGAGGCCTCACCTTTCCTTTTATTGGGTGTCAGCAACAGATTTTAACCTTTGGAGCCCTGCTATCCAGAGTTGTGTGAAATATAAACACATATAAGCCATGACTCTGCTGAATTGAAGACACATCCCAGCATTCATTTCAGACAGATTCTAAGCAAAGGCTTCAAGGATGGCTTTTGAAGTTGTGCTCCTAGGTGGAGGATGGAAACTCCAATTTCCAGTCTCGCTGCTGTCACATTCCATAGAATCCCTGCTTCTCCTTGCAGCACCTGATGACACTCCAGAAGTCGGCCACCTAAAAACAAATGCTGTGTTCCTTCTGGGCAGCTAGATACTTAACACTGGTAAGGATCTTTAGCTGTGAATCCTCTGCCAGACTGAAGTCACAGAACTGGAGTAAAGGAGACAGCAATGGACTTCACATCAGATACTGGGTGATGGCAATGTGGACAGAAGTAATGGATGGCCAGGTTCAAGTCCCACACTCTTCTTGATCTGAAGCAGGGATCCAAACCCCAGTTTCTCTGAGTACCCCAATCACTGGGTCACTGAGCACCTTTTTGTGAAGGATAAATTGCTCATGGTAGTTGTTCCACAGCACATAAAAGAAATAATCACATTTTAAGCTGATAGTAAAGTCAAAAGGCTTTACAGCTTGACATTTAATCCCTTCAGAGAGGATAGCACAGTGAAAGTCTTTGTCATCCTAGCTAGAAGTGTGCTCTGCTAAACTGTGTGCATTTTGGGATGTGTGCAATCTCCACCCCATTCCTCCCAAACAGACACTGGCTTTGACAGCAGCTTTTCAGTTCCACCATGATAATCATTTCTCCACAACCACATCACCAGGTGTGTGGAAAACAACTCACTTCCATAACAAATAAACAAACAAGGAAACAAATACAAAGCATTTCCTCCCGTAAGTTTAACATGAAAATACTCTGCTCATGGCAATGGCCAGCTAGAGTATCCCATCTGAGCATCATTTCATCAGCCACTGGTGAAATGGCCAGCTTCAGAATGGAAGGTCCTTTCTGAAGATCATAATATTGCTTGCTGGCATTTCATTACTACAGTATGATTTTGTAAATACAGTGAGGAGTGAAGGGTGGAAAGTTCAGAAAATTTGAGTTCTTTTGTTTATTTGAATTGTTCCTGTAGATTATGGTGATGCCCCTAGTTCTTTTCCAGTCTCAGCTATCTGTCAAAAGTGCCCAGGACATCCTTGTGCTTTTCTTAGAGCAGCCTCTCTTAGGTTCAGGGCAAAACCCTGCCTTTGGCTCCCGTTGCCAACAACAGCTTCTGCTGCCCCAGGCCAGACCCAGGCTGTGTCTCCAGTGGCACAGACAGGAGGAACAGCTGTGTGGTGCCTTGGGGAACATGCATCACCACCCTACAGTCACTTCAGGCAGACTGGGTGGTCAATGAAGGGTGACAGGCCACCGAGCCCAAGGCCCCTGCCCAGGGCACAGGAGGGGGCAGCGGGGGTGAAATGTGCAGAGGCACAAATGGCTTGTTGCTCACAGGCTGATATTCCCCCAGTGACCACCAGTACCATCAATACAATTGTCATTGCAAGCCCCCCAGCATCACCCCTTCTCCTTTTGGAGCAACCACAGTCAAAATTCCCTTTGGAAAACCTGACCTGCCATGAGCTGTTATGAAAGCACAGCAGCCCCAGTTAAAAGAGGAGCAGATTGAGCGTCGCTGTTCTTGGCCGGACAGATCATGGTCCTGCAGGCATCCAGTGAGGCAGAGCTGGGCTTGTACCACTCCCCTGGCCTTCCCAGCTGGGCTGGCTCTGCCCTCTGCTCCTCAGTGGTGTGACATTACATATGCACTTGTCATTCTGGTGTCAGCTGCTTCGGCATCTCTTCCTAGCAATGTTCGCTTCCAGAGGGGAAGGATGGGCTGGGGGTGGGAGATCCTTCCTGTTCACCTTCAGACATGTCAGTCATTGCACATAAGGCAGAGTTCACCATCTTCCCATATGCCTGCTTCATGGGCTTGTTTGCTTATTTTTCCCTTTTTTCTTTAATTTGGAAAAAAACAAAAAGCTAAAACCAAAACACCCCAAAAACCAAACCAACAACAAAACCAAAAACCCCCAGAAAACCAAAAAATCTATACCTTTAAAATTTATTTCTCTTGAAGGTGCAAAACACAGATGACTGTACCAGATTCAGTCCAAAGGCCAACTTTTCAGTAAAATTTTCCTGTGTTTGCAGTTCCTGCAGTGACCCAGAGCAGCAAAGAGCACAGCACAGTGCAGCTGGTATGGCTGCCTGCTGCAAGCCAGCATCCCCATCCTCTAGCCAGCAGCACAAGGAGCCCCCACAGCTGTTTTAATTGTCCATCTACTAGTGTCAAGGGTACTGAAACCCAGTTGGAAATTCAAAAAGGCAACACCGAAAGTGTTTTCATTTAACCACGTTTCTAATATCTCAAGGGAAAAGCTGCTTGTTTCGGTAAGACTAAACAATTTTACCACCAGTAACGAAAGCTGCTTGTTTTGATAAGACCAAACAATTTTACCACCAGTCCATATCTTCAGTTGGTGCTCCTGCAATGGAAAGCAGATTGTGTGCAAACAAAACAAGTGGATAAGTTTGATCAAATTCCCTGTCCCTTATGAAAATAAGGATGTTCTGTGCACAACTGCAGGCTTGCAATGAAGGACATTTTTGGGCAGTCTGAAGCAGAAAGCTGTGCCACAAGCAACCATCATCTGTTTGGAGACTGAGGAAATATAAAGAAAAAACGTAGTGAGGTGTTTTCCTCTCTGTACACAGATATATCCAAGCATCACTGCTTCCAGAACCTGGGAACCACTAGTGAATTTGTCCTTGCCAGCCCAGCTGACATCATGTTACATTAGAGGAAGTCTTTCCAGGATCTGTTGAACTGGAAAATATTACTTATGTTCTAATACACACTTATGTTTATTTATGTCTTTAAGGCAGGAAACTATTTTGTTCAAGGCTACAAAAGAAACTGTAGAAAAATCCCTGAGACGTATTCTGGTGCTGGACCCCATCCTCCTAATCCTTTTTGAAAGCCCCTAATATCTGTCACAAGATAAACTGTAGTGTTTCCACTTTCCACTTGAACTCCCAGATACTCAGAAAAGAGAGAATGAGCCCAGCTCCCTTCCCTGCACAACTACTCATGGTTTTGGACAAGGAACTCTCTAGAATGGCCTTTCTCCATGCTGACAGGTAAATAACAACATTTACCTACCTCAAAAATCATGGCAGTGGAGTCAAGACAGGATTTATAAGGCATTTCAAGGTTCTTGGAGAACAGGTATTACAGAATTGAAAGCTGATACAGTATCAGGCAGAACATTTATTATTTTATTTAAGATTACAAAACAAGCTGCTCTGTCTTATAGCAACATCAAGAAGTCAGCTGGAATGCTCAAAGCATGAAATCCAGCACTTTTCTCTTGTAACAGAAGTCTCTTCATCAAAAGTTCATAAAAGGATGAATTGCTTTAACTAGTTCATATCATAAGACAACTGTTATGGGCTTAACTTAGAATTTCCCCAAATTTGTGGGTTTAAGTTGGAATTGGAAATGCTTTTGCCTGTGCTTGTGCAGAAACATGTGCATGTTGCAGAGAAAAAAAAAACAGTGAGAGCTGCCAATAACTGGCTGACAACCCAGCACAGGGGGTATGTTAGAACTGATTCACAGTCTTGTGCAACAACTTTGTTTTGGGTTAAAAGAGGGCAGAAAAAATAAACCCAGTTGAGACCGTGTTATGTGAGTCCGTGCACAAGGGCTTGACTTTTGATGTACATGTATTTGGCAGTCAGTGCTGGAGATTTATTTACAGGGTGTCATTTGAGGTTTGCTCTGATATGCCCCACAGGATAACCACTGGGGTTATTTTGCTTGGGGCTTGCTGTTTCCAGCTGCCTTCTTTAACTTTCTTCAGCTGCTCAAGAGACACTTCCTAAAGGCAACTTATTCCTACCTTGCACTGGGCTCAAACATTTCTGGTTTTCATTCCTCCACTGCTCCCTCTTAAACCTTGCCTGTCTAAGCAAATAAACAGGAGGCCTAAATATGTCCTTATGTATGCACATGCCAAAGAAAATACACATTCATTCACCCAAGGCCATACTGCCCTGCTCCTTGAGGGCCTGCAGAACCTCCTAAGGGACTGAGAGCTTTCCTTTGCTGAAAATCCCTATATTGCTGCAGCATGGTCATTCCTGAGAAGAGGTTAGGGGTATTACATGTTACCCTTGGTATGCTTCAGATGATGTAAGGCAGAAAGGTTTAATTTGTGTCAGGTAAGGATCTAACTCTGGAATATGACTTGACAGATGAAGACATTTGAAATCAGTCTCAGGTCTGATTTCAGTTCTTCGTGTGAATTTTTCAGTCCTTTGTCTCACTGTGAATTATTTTATGGTTTCCATCTACAGTTGTTATTAAATCAGTGAGTTCAAAATATGCTTATATTACACGCTTGATGAACACTTCTCATAAAGTTACACTTACAGTTGTGTAGCCTGAAAGAAATCAGTTGCTTTCACTTAGTGTGAGATTCCAGCAAGAGCCAGTCAGGCACACAACATCCATCAAAAACTGTCTCTGCTGGCTGAATCAGTGATATCAGCCTTAAGGGACTACCAGAATCATCTGCCATCAGAGAGCCTCTCACAGTCACCAAATCTCTCATTTGTAAATAGAAGCCAATCTCTGTCTGGTGATGACACAGTCTGTTCCTGCCTTAGCTTCAGCATTAAGTACTGCACAGAAAAGTCACTGGTGCATGGCAGTGACTCTGGCTTTCCCAATGGAGACAATACAGCCACAGCTTCAGCCTCTGCAAATCCTCTCAAGGTTAAAAGGACCACATCTCATAATCTGATGTGGCTGTGTGTGCTCTACAAACTCTTTCCTGTTACTTGCAACTAAAGATCACCGGCCATGGGGAGAGAGAGAAATGAGGGCAGGACTTGTACTGCTGAACCTGGAGCTGCTGGCAAGGCATGACATTTTCCTCTGCTCTCCCCTCTTCCCTGGCAGGAACTGCTGGGAATCTGTTTGTTGGGTAGTGTGGCCCAGAACAGGACCTCTCAGATGGGAGCCACCTCTCTGGGAGGTTAGCATGGCACACCTGCCTCTGAGGGAAACACCTGAACCCTGGGGCAGACACAAGGAATGGAGCCAGGAGCAGCAATGATGGAGATGAGGAGGAGCAAGGAGCAATTCACCTCCAGAGCAGAGAAGGACCAGTGCCAGTGGAAGGAGAACAAAAATGACCTTACAACTACTGCCTGTAGCCTGACAGGCAGGCAGTTCCAGGGCTCCTGTGAGCTAGTTTCTGTTCCTGAATTACCTGCTCCAAAGTATTACCATTCCTTTAATGTAGCCTGAGAATATTAAAGAGCATATGGGCTAAAAAAGTTTCTACAAACTTGCATATGCAATTTTTTTTTTACCAGCTTCTTCTGGGTCTTCAACTGCACAAGCAATTATTTCTGAGCACTCTAACAACAATTACTCACATTTCAATAACCCTTTTCACATGAGCATGTCAACACTTGGTCCTTAATTGAAGGTGAAGACCACTGCAAAGGAAATGGGCCTGATCTGATCTGTTAGAGACAGATCCAACATTTTAGTGGAACTCATCTCTATAAAGCATCCATATCGTCCCCAGCTGTTGACTGAGAGAGACAGCATTTATTCAATGGAAAAAGGGATTCATTTATATTGACTGGACTTTCCCTCCCACCATGCACATTGTGTAACATCAGGGTACACTTATTCCACATCAGTAACTCTCAGCCCTGCTGCAGTCTAAGTGCTCTCCCATTAAATTATTCAGGATGTCAGCACGGCCAACCAGCTTAAAAAGAAAATTCAGAATGATCTGAAAAGAAAAGAAGGCTTTTGTCTTATAAAAAACCCCAAACAACAACAACAAAAAAATCAACCCACAAACCCCAAACCAGAAACTGTCATGTTATTTTTACTTACAAAGATTAATTATGGCACTATTAACTTACTTGTTTCACTAGACAGAAGCCTATAAAAGAAATCAGTGTCATCAACACATAGGCTAATGCTAATTTTTTCTTTAGAAATCAGACCTTCTTGCTGTAACTGAGGTTAAAAACAGAAGTGTGAGCTACACATTATTTTAATGTGTGAGAACAGAAGTGAAGGATGGGCTGGAACAATAAATGAGTTGCTTGCTTGAAAAATAACAGTGGAGGGAGATCACTGTCTTCATGTCCTGGTCACATAATCTGGTGTTGTTTTAAACAAATTAAAGCAGACTGCTTTCTTTTTGTGCGTTCGAGTAAAACAGAGTTTTCAGCCAGCAGATATTCAATTTTCCTGGCTAGCTTTTGGATGCAGGCCATGTGTGATTAGTGACCTATTTTCACTGCAATGAGATCAGCTGTGTTTGTAGGATCCTGAATCAGCAGATCTGTCCTTATTCCTGGCTCTGCCTGACAGAGCACTGAGCCAGGCCTGTTCTCCAAACATGCTGACCTGCCATAGATCTGTAGCAAAGGGTGCTTGGTCATAAAAGAGCTGTGCTGAAACCTAACAGGACAGGACCATCAGGATCTATGGTGCACAATCTGCTGGTGCTGCTGAACTTGAAATTTTATTTGACTAATTGAAAGGGCCTAGGAATAGAAGAAACCTGTACTGTTTGTAGGAATTATAATACTTCCTGGACAACAGTGCTGTTAAAAAACAGAAGGGGCAGAAGCAAGAGTCAGAGAAAGATCCTAGGGCTTTAGCTTTAGATCTGAAACAATTTTGGTGACAAATACCTGTGGCAGACTCTTGTCTTTGGAAAAGTACAGCATATCCCACAGTTTGCTAGTAGTGCATGAATTATCACGTCCAAATGCAATTTTGAGGTCAGCTCCAAAGTATTCTGCTGTTGTTTGCCACCAAAGCCCAGCACAGCGTCTGTGGAAGCTTGTTGGTGCTACTTGGACTGAGCTATACAGAAATTATTGAATCCTCATAGGAAAATTTAGGCTTGAGGGAACTCTGCAGAGGTCATCAAGTCCAACTCTCCACTCAAAGCAGAAACAGCTGAGATCAGGTCACTTGGAGACCTCTCAGTTGAGTTTTGGTGACTCAGAATAAAGTACACTATGTCCAGGATCTGCTCTTCTGGAATGAACCTCATTTGGATTAATACATTTGAAGACGGTTTTGAAAGAAATTATTATTCATATAGGGCTGCATGGAGACCAGAATTCTGACTGCAGTTCTTTTCACTTAGCCCCACAGCTGCCAGCAGCACTGGGCATTCAGCTGTCAGGGAGAGAGGAGCTGGTGACAAACAGACAGTGGTCAAAACCTGTCCCCACTGATCAGCCAAGATCAAGGAAAGAGAAGGAAATAAAGACAGACAGATTTTCCTCCTAGCAGCCAGGAAAACAAAGGCAGTGTTTCACATCCTGCCTCCATTTACCTCTTATCCTGTGGCTGTTGGCAAAAAGAGTTGCTTTGTCAGGATTAGAGTATTGATTCTCATCTTCATTTCCCAGTGGACCACCTCTGGGATGAAGTGATATAAGAGGGATTAATTTGGTCTTGTGATTACCAATGAAAACTATTGCCGTGCATCACCTGAAACGCCCTCACAGTGCTCATAAAGACTGCACCAAAACCAGCAACTTTGGGGGTTTGTGAGGTGCAAGGAGGGCCTCCATACAATGCTTTGAGGGAAACATAATTGAATCCATTGGCAGAAGTCAAAACCATCTCTGGTGAGTGTTGTGTACCTGACTGCCTCTTACTGGATCCCATGCTGAGTAAAAACCACTGAATTCTGTGAATTTTGCTCAAAAATGCATATAATTTTGTGACAATCATTTGACATGCTGCCTTCTTTCATTCTCCTCTGTAGTTCAGACTACAATATTTCCCTGGTAACCTTTCTTTAGCACCACCACCCCTCTGTGATCCCAGGAGGCCATTAAAATGCCAGAGATCCGAGTGTGACATGAAGAGGGCTGGCGTCTCTGCCAGCACAACTTCATGGACGCCAGTACCCTGGGGAGCTGAGCGATGCCAGGGAAACATCCAAGACTTTAAATGTGAGCAGTGTCCCCTTAGTGCAATAGACATCCTCTCTTTGCATTCACAATGAATGACAAGCTGAAATGCCTGCCCTGAGGCGTGTGGCAGCAGCATGGGATAGCAGGAGCAGCCAAGTTCCTTCTGAAACACGGGGAATGATTTCATTACGTTAAGATCTCCAAGGACTCTGGGGAGATGCAGAAGTGAGAATGAGAAAAGGCATTGCATGGGACCCACAGTGTGGACAGCAGATAGAGCTGGGGCTGGGCAGGTAAGCACAGCCCGGGTTAAAGCATTGTGATCTCCTGTGCCAGGTCACCTTCCTGCTGCCACAGACTAGAGGAATGTGCATACATTTTACAAATAGCTTTGCTGTGACCGAAGTGCTGAGGCTTTCCTTTCGGATAAGCATATCTGCGTTTCAGCCATTTCTTTGTTGTTTGCTGCCTCCAACAGGATTACTGGGAAACTTTTCTCCAGTCGGTGACAATAGACCTGCTAAGAGCAGCTGCCTTTGATGCTCACAGAGGAGGGCAGAATGGTCCTGAGAGACAAGCAAGAGATTTGCAGCAAAATCAAGAGGTGTCAGCTAAAAATTAGCACAGCTCCAGATTAAAAACTCTCTCTTCATGGTAGTTTAAGTACTAATGAAACCACTGTTTAAAAGTTCATGAATAACAACAGATTTAAAAATCAATTGCTTTTTGGATAAGAAACAAAGATAATTCCTCCAGTGTTGTTCTTGGAGGTTTTATCTGTGTGAAAGGGCAGAGAAAATAGGAGAAGGTTTCTGTGGGCCACCTCTCAAGCCACCCCTTCAGATGCTACCTAAGCTGCTTCTATATTCTCACACACCTGCTAGCACTGGATCTTTGAACCCAAGTGCAAAGTCTTGGTTCATTAGGACTAATGAAACTTGAGCTTAAGTCCGAAGTTTCAAGAAAGGTCAAACAGATTGCTGTGTGCTAGAAAAAGATGAGAATGCTGCTTGACTTGAAGGAGTGCTACTGCTAAACACAAACTCAAGTGTAGGTTAACAAACATTTGTGTGCTTGCAGATCTGCACACGCACATGAAAAGGAGAGGGGAACTCATGCAATGCCCCTCATGTTCCCTGCATAGACAAGGCAAAGAGATAAAGGGGATTTCTCAGAAGTGCCGTATGTGCAATATGAGCGCAGAGTGGCCCCTGGATGGATGGGTGAGGCTACCTGCAAGTCTTAGCCTGAACCACAGCAATCCCTACCTCCCAGAAGCTCAACTCACTGGTCCACCAGGCCCGTCAGTCACCACAATGATTTTCTTACCAAAAAGGTGTTACATGATGAAAAACAAAATCAGCAAGGGAAAGAACTTCTTCATTTCTGCTTTAACTGATTTTTCCATTGTGTAAGCAAACTTGAACCTGGGGAGACATACATACATCTCAGTATTAAGGTGCTTGAGAGCTATGTGTTTATACAAAGACGTATTTAGTTAAAATTCTATGACCTCTTAACATACACAAGTCTAAAAATAACATTAAGCACATGCTTTTTATCACAGCTAAAGCTGCTGTAATAAACCCCATCCAACATCACACCCAGCTATTTGCTGTTATGTTGCATAGTAACAGTATTTGGCAAAAACAAAAACCACTTCTGGTCAAATGAGATGGGGAATGAAGATCTGATAGAAACCCCAAAAGTTCCACGAAGCCCTTGAAGGAAGATACACAGCTGATGCTGTGGGATTTAATCTGATGAGGGAGATACAGGAAAGAGNATTTACCTCTTATCCTGTGGCTGTTGGCAAAAAGAGTTGCTTTGTCAGGATTAGAGTATTGATTCTCATCTTCATTTCCCAGTGGACCACCTCTGGGATGAAGTGATATAAGAGGGATTAATTTGGTCTTGTGATTACCAATGAAAACTATTGCCGTGCATCACCTGAAACGCCCTCACAGTGCTCATAAAGACTGCACCAGAACCAGCAACTTTGGGGGTTTGTGAGGTGCAAGGAGGGCCTCCTGGTAATGCAGCCTCCATACAATGCTCTGAGGGAAACATAATTGAATCCATTGGCAGAAGTCAAAACCATCTCTAGTGAGTGTTGTGTACCTGACTGCCTCTTACTGGATCCCATGCTGAGTAAAAACCACTGAATTCTGTGAATTTTGCTCAAAAATGCATATAATTCTGTGACAATCATTTGACATGCTGCCTTCTTTCATTCTCCTCTGTAGTTCAGACTACAATATTTCCCTGGTAACCTTTCTTTAGCACCACCACCCCTGTGTGATCCCAGGAGGCCATTAAAATGCCAGAGATCCGAGTGTGACATGAAGAGGGCTGGCGTCTCTGCCAGCACAACTTCATGGACGCCAGTACCCTGGGGAGCTGAGCGATGCCAGGGAAACATCCAAGACTTTAAATGTGAGCAGTGTCCCCTTAGTGCAATAGACATCCTCTCTTTGCATTCACAATGAATGACAAGCTGAAATGCCTGCCCTGAGGCGTGTGGCAGCAGCATGGGATAGCAGAAGCAGCCAAGTTCCTTCTGAAACACGGGGAATGATTTCATTACGTTAAGATCTCCAAGGACTCTGGGCAGATGCAGAAGTGAGAATGACAAAAGGCATTGCATGGGACCCACAGTGTGGACAGCAGATAGAGCTGGGGCTGGGCAGGTAAGCACAGCCCGGGTTAAAGCATTGTGATCTCCTGTGCCAGGTCACCTTCCTGCTGCCACAGACTAGAGGAATGTGCATACATTTTACAAATAGCTTTGCTGTGACCGAAGTGCTGAGGCTTTCCTTTCGGATAAGCATATCTGCGTTTCAGCCATTTCTTTGTTGTTTGCTGCCTCCAACAGGATTACTGGGAAACTTTTCTCCAGTCGGTGACAATAGACCTGCAGTAAGAGCAGCTGCCTTTGATGCTCACAGAGGAGGGCAGAATGGTCCTGAGAGACAAGCAAGAGATTTGCAGCAAAATCAAGAGGTGTCAGCTAAAAATTAGCACAGCTCCAGATTAAAAACTCTCTCTTCATGGTAGTTTAAGTACTAATGAAACCACTGCTTAAAAGTTCATGAATAACAACAGATTTAAAAATCAATTGCTTTTTGGATAAGAAACGAAGATAATTCCTCCAGTGTTGTTCTTGGAGGTTTTATCTGTGTGAAAGGGCAGAGAAAATAGGAGAAGGTTTCTGTGGGCCACCTCTCAAGCCACCCCTTCAGATGCTACCTAAGCTGCTTCTATATTCTCACACACCTGCTAGCACTGGATCTTTGAACCCAAGTGCAAAGTCTTGGTTCATTAGGACTAATGAAACTTGAGCTTAAGTCCAAAGTTTCAAGAAAGGTCAAACAGATTGCTGTGTGCTAGAAAAAGATGAGAATGCTGCTTGACTTGAAGGAGTGCTACTGCTAAACACAAACTCAAGTGTAGGTTAACAAACATTTGTGTGCTTGCAGATCTGCACACACACATGAAAAGGAGAGGGGAACTCATGCAATGCCCCTCATGTTCCCTGCATAGACAAGGCAAAGAGATAAAGGGGATTTCTCAGAAGTGCAGTATGTGCAATATGAGTGCAGAGTGGCCACTGTATGGATGGGTGAGGCCACCTGCAAGTCTTAGCCTGAACCACAGCAATCCCTACCTCCCAGAAGCTCAACTCACTGGTCCACCAGGCCCGTCAGTCACCACAATGATTTTCTTACCAAAAAGGTGTTACATGATGAAAAACAAAATCAGCAAGGGAAAGAACTTCTTCATTTCTGCTTTAACTGATTTTTCCATTGTGTAAGCAAACTTGAACCTGGGGAGACATACATACATCTCAGTATTAAGGTGCTTGAGAGCTATGTGTTTATACAAAGACGTATTTAGTTAAAATTCTATGACCTCTTAACATACACAAGTCTAAAAATAACATTAAGCACATGCTTTTTATCACAGCTAAAGCTGCTGTAATAAACCCCATCCAACATCACACCCAGCTATTTGCTGTTATGTTGCATAGTAACAGTATTTGGCAAAAACAAAAACCACTTCTGGTCAAATGAGATGGGGAATGAAGATCTGATAGAAACCCCAAAAGTTCCACGAAGCCCTTGAAGGAAGATACACAGCTGATGCTGTGGGATTTAATCTGATGAGGGAGATACAGGAAAGAGGCAAAGGCAAGCTAGAGGCCAAGCCTAGTGCCATGACACCCAGTCAGGAAATGGGATGGGTTAGGAACACATTTTCGTGAGAATCAGCAAACATTTTTTCAGTCCCAGGTGCAAGAAAAAGACAGAGCAAGGCTGCAGCATCCTTCCCCCTGGCTGTGCTCTGATCCACCTTGCTGGGAACTGGGAACAAGCAGAGGAGCCCTTATTTCAGGCCACTCAGTGGGAAGGAAGAGGAGCAGGTTTTGCCTACTTGAGCACGTCTTCATGCAAGTGAAACAGCGTGAAATTAAATTAGTGCAATGAAGAATCAGTCCACAGACACAAAAGCATCAAACACCATGTCTATGATGAGCTATGATGATTGGTTTGTTTTCAGTGTGGCCCAGCTCATGCCCACAAATCTGGTCACATCCAAACGTTCAAATTCAGCTTTTCCTGTATGGAAAAAAGGATTAACTCAGATGGCATACACTCCAAAATACCCTCAGTGACATGAACTTCAGCATCTAATCTACTTTTCTGAAACTCAGCCAACACTTCTCTTCAGTTACTAGGAGCAGAAAAACACTGTTTCTCACATCTTTCTGTTTAGCTGAGAGGCAACAGCACATGCATTTGGCACTTTGTCAGTCAAGAAAGAAAAATGAGTTTATAAGAAAATGCTGACACAAATGCTGGCAGGGCATCCCTGCAATAGGGTTGAAGAACACAAGCTGTTATTGTGACTGAACTCACCCTGGGCAAGACTTGCTGCCTATGGCCACGTGGGAGGGACACTGGTCCTGTCTCGTGCTGCTATCAGCTCTGGAGAGGCTGCTGACCATACATTTGATCTCCGTTGATCCCAAGTTAGAGGCTAAACAGAAGGAGACAGCTAAAGGCTTGTGAGAGTGAAGCCTTCACAACTTGCTGCCAAGGCAAAACTCCCTGCTTTAAGGCAGAGGTGGTTTTACACCTTCGCCACACTGCTGAACATCACTGGTGTGCCACTAGCAGTCCCCAAGAGAACATTTAAAACCAGCAAGTGAAAGTCAAGGAACATCCCTCCAGGTGAAGGATTTTCTTCAGTCCAGAATTTGCTTTATCCTTCCCTTGTCAACTCTGTATCACAGTTCCACTTCATTCCTGGCCTCCAACTCGCTCCTTTCCATTTCCCTCAGTTTCCTTCCCATATAACACCTCTTTGTCCACCAACATCCTCCCAGAAAAAGCTGGGGAAATAACCTTGTGTTGTAAGCATATTGCTTGTATTTCATATTTCTCAAGTCCCATACTGTTGCAATTATATTCTTAAAGTTCATAACTTCTAGCTGGTTTTCTAGCAAGCTGTTCTTCTCTCTATGAAGAACTGCAACACAGTTCTTCATAGCTTCTCAAGGGCTCCTCCTGGGCTCTCGACCCACCCCTTTTTATTCCAGTTACCTTCACGAGCTACAGTGCTGCCCAGCTAAGGACTTCGCAGCTGTAGCTCATTTGGAGTAACTAGGACCCACTTATCTACTACATAGATCTTACAGGGACTCTCTCCATAACCTTGTCTTGGCCACTGTCCTGTGATCCATTTCCCTTGTATGCATCTTCCCAACCCTCTGTATGCCTTGTTGTTGCACAGGCTACAGGACAGGAGCTGCCTGCTGCCCTCTGCTTTGACAGAGGGTGCATGCCCAGCTGCTCATAGTGTCATACACAGAACAGGCTTTTTGCCACTGCTGGGGCTAGGTTAGTGGCTTGAGAAACATCATTCAGGACAGGCAGCTATTTCTATTTCTTTTTTTCTTGCAATTCATAGGAATTCCAGCTCACCCATCAAAGATCCAGTTTGTTGCACAGCTTCCCACACTAGTCAGAGGTAGTCACTGATTCCTGGGCTGTGTGGGCAGAAGATGTGCTGGAAATTACACACTCTCTTTGCACCTGATTTTCTTTTCCCTGAGAAAGAAGCCAAAAAAATTTTGGTTGTTCCTGCAAATACACAGAGTGGGCAGGAGCGTAAAATGAAATTAAATTACTCAAAACCACCCAGAAATGGGGTGGAGCTGCTGCCTGCTTAGGAGCTATTTCTACATCTATGTATAAGGATTTTAGTGTGGTTTTGTCCCATGTGCCCTCACCTTTGGAGGGGTGAGTGGGAGGAAGATGCTAGAGATTATGAGCTCCACTGGTGCAGAGGCCCCTGAGAGCAGCCCCAGGCAGCTGCTGCAGGTCCTGCTGGCTGGCAGAACTCCTCATGGCCTCTATGTATTACTCTGTTATTTGCTAGGTATTTTTCTCTGTGAATTCAGCTTTTGCTTTCCCAAGGAATGGCACAGTGCTTTCTCTTCCCCCCTTTTTCTGGGGGCACATAACCCCAAATTATCCAAGATTTGTATAAAACACTACCCTGTGTGTCATACTTTCTTAAAGCTGCTGGATAAAACAGCCCTGACCTGTTTCTCTCAAAGAGCTGGGTGGGTCACCTGCATCTCCCCCCACTTGCAGAGATGTGGCCATCCACCCTACACAGAGGGCAGCTCTTTACCCACACCATGCTCTACCGCAAAGCTGAGGGGGCAACTTGAGCCAGATCCCAAAACTAGGATCTGTTCATGCTCTTGGCTCCCTTAAGGCCCCTGTGCCCATGGCTGTGCCTGGCAAGAGGGTGAACCCTGCCTCCAGCCCCTCAAGGATAACATGGAGAGGGCTGCTGCCCTGCCCATGGCTTTCTCCCACACCCCACACTCCACTCTTGCTGACCTTCACACCCTTCAAAGGATTCTGAAAATCACAATGCCCAGAGCTCCAGGCACACTGCAGCTGCAAAAGGCATGCCAAGGGGAACACAGAACTGCCCCGACATGGCTGCCTCCACAGCTTTCCCCTTTGAGCCAGCCTTACCCCAAGGCTGCTTTTCCTGCTCTGCCTCGGGTTAGGGTGACACCTAGGGTCTCCCACATGAGGTGTACGGCTCACCACACATCTGCTTGGTCTCACATGTTTATAGGGCAGTGCCACACTGTCCCCTTGTATCTACAACCCAACATCTCATGCCCACAGCCTGGTCTCACCTTTGACTTGCCGAACCAGGCACATGGGGCCCAAAATTGGAAAGAAGCTGTCAGACTTCAAAAGCAGCTTATTTTCTACCAGTGAAAACACCTCTGCTCAGCAGTGCCCATGGGGCCAGGGAGGCCTGTGGGGTGTCAGCCAGTTCCCAGGCTGTCCCAGCTTGCTCTGTGGGACAGAAACCTCCCTGCTGAGAGCCTGGCCTTCCTCCATCAGCTCATTTCACACAAGGCACAAGTAATTTCCCCTGGGAACACAGACTTGCTGTCGTCTCACTTGGTTTATAATCACCGGACTGCACTTGAAACACTCAGTAGATTTTATTTCCTATGGAAACACCACCAAATTCAAATTTTAAGATGTTGAACATCAGCACAATCCTATACCAGGCCCTTCTAATTAAGAGACATTTTCAGAGAGGGGTGAGGCAAATGAGAACAGTAATTAACTAAGAAACAACTTAAGTTGTTCTCCCAATTCCCTATGCACCAGGCTGAAATGGTATTATGGCTTCCTACAAAATTACATGTACCACATCAAAAGTAAACACTTAATCTAATATTCTAATTGTGGTTTTAGATAAACATCACAGTTATAAATCATTTTAATGAGTATATAAAAAAGAAGCAAATACCACATTAACTTTTCATTACCTTTTTAACATCCCCCATGGATAATGCAATTCATTTATGGGTATAACAGCCCTCTCTACTATATGGTGTAAATACACAGGGGAATTAAATAGTGTAGCTCTGGGGGTGGTTAAGGTGTTTTAGAAGAAGAAATGTCTATGACTTGTTGATGCATTGCTCATAAAAATAAAGGTTATGCATTTTAACAAAGTCTGGGATGGAAACATGGATAATTTGATCCAGTAATTAAAAAGAAAAGTTTTCTTAATTGCTGACCCTATACAAAAAGGGTTCTTAATCAAAGTAAAAACGAACACTGGAAAACTCTGAGGGAAATCAACTTTTCTTGACAAGCTGTTAATCTAAAGACTCTCCAGTTACAGTCATGTCATCAAATACATCCCCTAAAAAACATAGTTAAGGCAAACGAAGCATCCCAATGGGTGGCAACTTCTTTGCAATAGTAATTTAACAGCTTTCAGAAGTGTAGCCACATGCTCTAGTGAAGAACAGAAACATCTGGGGAAAAATCATGCTGTTTTGTAACTCAGCAGAATTTCAACATCGGCTTCAAATGGGATCAGGCACTGGGAGGTGTTTTCAGTGCTCTCTTTCAGAGAAAAGTCCGTCTTCAGGTCATTTGGCTGATATTAATAGCTTAAAAACATCAAACTTCAGTTATCTGAGCAGTACGAAAAAGCAGTATGAAATTCCTATTTATTAAAAACCATGTAAGCAAATATACCATGAAACCTTCCTACAACAGTACAGTTGTTGTTTCTGATCTCACATAATTTCTTTTTGTCTTACTCTAAAATTTATGTTGTAATATTTGTACAGGCTATAGAATTTCACACAGATCTTTGCAGTAGCTGAATCAAATGACAGCAATGATGAAGAAAATAAATTCTTTCACTGTATCCTAATTTATTGCACTTGACTGAAATGGTTTAGAGGCATCTCTGAGCCACACAGCCAGTAATTCTCTGGACAGGACATGTTTTCCTAGATGTAAACTAAATTATTTCTATAATGCATAGAGCACATGAACCATCCATTACCTGATACCCTCGAAACAATAGGATGGAGAGCAGCCAGCATTAATTGATCATCCAACTGTCCAGTTACTCTGTGGGAGCAATTTATGCCAGATGCTGTATAACCACACTTTATATAACCAAACATTTTCCACAAATAAATCTTTCTTATAGAGGGAGGTGGTTGTCTTTGGAAAAGCTATTTATGGGCAGTGATTTGCCAGCTGCAGCACTTGGCTAGGACATGAGCCAAGCTCCTGTCTGTGCTGAGCAGCAGGGCTGGTGCTCACATCCAAACACACCTGATGGAAGGGCTGAGTCAATGGGGCACTGCGTAATTCTTCTCAGACAGGTTTCTCTGAGGTGTCAGAGGCAGTTTGGCCTGGCTCAGAGGAGTCAGGGAAAAAATTACAGCTACTTTCCAAAGCAGTGGTAAGAAAACCACCTTTGACAGGCCCCCCCGATGCCACTGGCTCGGCAGGGCTGGGCAGGCAGGTGTGCACTCTGGTCTGCTCCCCAGAGCTGGGGCTCATCCTCTGAGCTGCAGCTGGCTCGTGGCTGAACCAGCACCCTGGCACAGCAACAGCTCCAGCTCTGGGGCACTGCTTGGCACAAAGCCCAGGCTAAACAAACCAGCAAGGGCAGTGTGCCCTGTGCGCCAGCTCACACAGAGCCACACTGGCTGGTCCATAGGGATGCCTCATGTGAATGTCACCCGGAGCATCTGGGCAAATCTGCTCCTGTAGCATCAATGCATCACCCTCCTATCCTATATCAGCCCGGGCTATTTCATCCCATGCAAACATGGTGATTAATCAATTAATCAAACAACAAGTTATTCTGGCCAATAAAAATGTCAACAAACTCTTTTTCTTTCTCTGATTGAGCCACCAGTTCTGAGAAACTTTCTGCTCTATCAGTTCTCTCCGTTCAACTTCACGCCCCACATGAATACTTGGGAACGTTTTAATTTCTAATATCAGCTTTCTATTCCACCACAGCAAATATATTTGCATCCAAGACCATCTGCCTGTTAAGTCTGCAGCCTTCATATGGTTGGGTTTTTTCATTTCACAAGAGTTCTTCCTTTGGAAAAATCAGCCTTGGAACATTCCTCAACCTACAAGGTGATGAGATGCTCTACACAACTCAAATCAGGGTGACAGATCAACATGGTATGTTTTAATACACACCTATAGCATGTCCATAAAAAGATTTTGTTTTATCTGGTAAGATATTATACATAGTATTTTTTTAATGCATATGAAAGAATATTGAAAAATCTAATTTGTTATGACTGCAGTGTAAATTTTCATGTGGCCTCAGCAGGAGTGCCTGTGGGGCAGACAGAAACCCTCTAATGCATGAAAAATAATTGGCTTTCTTCATCTTTTCCTTGCTGCTCTACAAGACCTGATAACAGGTAATCTTGATAATCTGAGCAATTCACAGCTAAGCCTTTGCAATGACAAACTTGTCTTTCCCTGTGTGCTGTGAGTCCCACTTTCCCGAGAAGAACCAGCCTGAGTGTCAGAGATTTCAGATGCAAACCATTTGGGATGTTCCACTGCCACCTACAAAGCAAAGCCAGCTGGTGTGCATGGGCTCTCCTGCTCTGGGAGGGATTTCTTTCATTTTCAATATATCCTACAGTTGCTCTGTCCCTTCCTTCCATTTTCAAATCAGTCCATCCTTTCCTTTCTTCCTGACTCTCTCTTACTCTTGTTTTCCCAAGTTTTTCAATGCCTAATTTTTCATTTTTTCCTCATCTAAACTGACATTCTGTTCACTTCTTCCTTTATATTCCTAAAATTCACTCCCTGCAATGCACTATGATCCCCAGGATAGAAGGTGGTGGTGGCAGGACCGTGTTGTTCCTCCAAGACCTCTTTCCATCTACCCCTCTTCCCCATAAAAGACATTTTCATTCTACAGAAAATGATTACAGATGTTATGGGTAAAATGACAGTATCCCTTTTCCCCTGCAAGTTAATTTAGATGGATGATTGAATTTAGTAAAGGTTTTGCTAAGGTACAGGAAACCCCTTACCTTTTCTGGAGTTCCCAAGCAGAAAAGATTGCCCTATACAAAATTATAGTCCCTCAGATCCAACGATACATGACCATGTAATATGGTTGTTTATAAGAAGTGCCACTTAAATCAGTAGCTGGGGTCTGAAGAGGTTTGCAGTGAACATGAGATCAGACCTGTCCACACAGATGTCTCTGGGTGCTGGAGCTCCTTTTCACCCTTGGCACAATATCAAACACTCAGATGCCCTGCATGGATGTGCCATGCATGGAGCTCACTGTGCTGGCAGGCAATGTTCTGGAGTTAACCACTTCCCCACTTCCTGCCATCTCTGTGGCAAACTGACAAGTCCTCCAGTGATGCTTAAAACCAGAACTGAGATACAGCTGTGAACAACCATTTTTTAACAGAAGGGTTCAGTGTTTTCACTCCCTATTGAAACACAATTTGAGGCTCATGTGGCAAGGAAAGTGCCCAGCTGAACCCACTCAGTGCGCAGAAACACTCTGTAGGTCAGAGCATGGTGCTGATAACCCTGAAGCTGTGGGTTCAACTCCAATTTGGGCCATTCCCTTAAGAGCTGGACTTGATCCTTGTGAGCCTCTTCCATCTCCAGATATTCTGTGAATTTGTGGCCAAAAAGCACAGCCAATTTCCCACCCAGCAACCCTGACCAGCCATCACCCTGAGACATCTGAGTCCTCAGCAGAAGGCAGGCAAAGGCTCACCCCTCCCGTGGGTGCAGGGAGGATTCTGGTCCCAGCCCAGACTTCCAGCCTGCCCTAGGAATGGATCTGCAGATGATACTGAAAGTGTGCTCTCACTGGCTCCAGCTCTGAGAGAGGCAAGTGCAGAGCTGGCTAAACTGCTGATGCATGGGGGAAACCCCACATGCCAAGAAGAAAGTGGGTGAGGGGTTTGCTTTGCTCTTCACTTCATTGCTTAGACCTTTCTTTTGATGTCTGCTTGGCTGCTCCAAAAAAATCACAGAAAGGAGATGCCAAACTACATAGCCTAGATTTGATCCAAGATTCTCTCTAAAATTTGTTCTCTTCATAGTCTTTTCTACAAAAGCGGGATGTACATACTTTTACTGAGCCTTCTTATCTTTGCAGGACAGCCTAACTACCTAACTAGCAAAATATAGGGCCATAACAAAACAGGATAATAACTGTTTGACTGCTTATCTTAATGATAATTTATTCTCTAACAAAAGAGGCATATAGCTGTGAGATGGGAATTTATTTACAGTTCATGCCTGACCTTTTTAACATCTGGTAAAATCATGTTATGGAACTGTTTGAAAATTTATTGTCCTCATTTAACAATGCTGACATTTTGTGATTATTGGCCCTGGAAAATCTACTGGCACTGTCAGGCAGAGAAAGTTCAGAAATTGCTCTGCTCTGATTTTTAGAGTGCTGAACGCTAACACATCTTTTTTTATTGCATATTTTTAATATACACAAATAAGGAAAAACAAGATGCAAAGGAAAGCTGAAAAAGGAAAAGAGAGAAATACTCTTGATTAAATGCAAATTAGAACAGGGCTTCACTCCCAGCTGTCTGAAGTCCATGGTAAAAAGCATCCTTACTTAAAGCAAGAATGATCAGTCCAGGGACACTCCAAGACTGGTCCTGCGCCAGTTGGGGCTGAGGCAGGTGGAAAACAGCTCAGCACTGTCCCAGCTGGCAGCAGAGCAGCCACACAGGAGCTCCAGACTTGTGGGGGGCTGCAGGCAGGGAGCCTCAGCAAATAGTGCTGGTGAAACTTTCCAAGTGCCCACCACAGGCAGGGCTGAGGGTGGTCCCACCAGGGGCAAGTTACAGCTTTTGTGCACGGCCCAAGGCGCTGCCCCTCAGCACCAGGTGCCTGAACACAGCAGGGGTGAGGGGGAGCGCTGCATGAGCAAAGCCTCCATAAAATTGCCAGTAGGTTGTAGCCTGACATGGTGTTCAGGTTGGTGTGGAAAAAACCTTTGCCAGGATATTTCAGCTGCGTTCATGTACCGCAGCAAAATATTACTGCAGAATGACCACTTGCAGGCTTTGTTAGAAGATACCATGGTTTCCCTGACCTTTCATTATCAGGGACTTTCCTTTTCAAAACTCTCCTTTATCCCATTACATTTTTTCACCTAATGCTACAGAAAAACAGCATTAGATTTGTAGAAACCAATAACTTTTTGTACAGCAGTAAGAAACTACCTGCTCTGTCAAAATGTTCTTAAAATTCAGAGTGATATTGATTCACAAAATCTTTTCTATTGCCGAGATGAGGCAGCAGACCTCAGCTCTTAAAAGACACGTTCCTGGTGCATCAGCACTTCTGAAGGAATTAGCTGGGCAGGGTTATAGCTGCTGTGGAAAAATGCTCAGTTAGCTGACCAGTTAACCAGTTTACCACTGGGGGACAGGGATTTTCCAACAAGCTTAGCTTGCTACAAAATCTTTAATGAAACCGGATAAAAAATTCTTTCAGCATTGGAGCTACAAAGAGAACCAAGAAATAGAAAGATTTTCAGCATTTGAAATATTCCATTTTAAGGTTGCCATCACATCTGCAAATTCTGTAAGAGGAAGTGGCCTCCCTGCTGCACCAGGGGAGGTGTAGGTGGTATATTAGGATAAAACCTCTTCACTGAAAGGGTTGCCAAATATTGGACCAGGCTGCCCAGGTATTCTCCATCCCAGGATATGTTCAAAAGGCACGTGGGTGTGTCAGCTAGAGACATTGTGAACATGGAAGTTATGGGTTAACAGCTGGACTTGGGCTCTTAGTGGTCTTTTCCAACGTAAATATTTCTGTGATTCTTCTAAAGAAAACCACAGGGTACAACAGAGGTCATAGCAGTTTGTGACAAGAAATATGTAAAACTCTACAAGTGGAAAATGTGAAAATTATGTTTATGGGGTTTTTGTTATGATAGTTCTCAACTATCATAACTTATTTAGAACCAACCAAGCATTACACTGATTACATTGAAGTGTAATGGTCTTTACAACTGTTCCTCTAAATGTAGTGACTGATCTAACATAAGTTCAATGGAAATAATTCAGCTACTTTTCAATAAAATACAGAATTTGCACTTTTGGAACAAGCACTTTCACTTGAAGCACACTACAACTCGATAAATGCAATTATATACCTAAATGAGTTTTTCTTCATTCATAGCAGTATCAGATCTATTCTGTCTGTTCTTAATGCTCCAAAGTTATTAATCAAAATCTCACATTAAAACATCCAGGAGAAATTTTGACTCAGCTACTCTAAAGGTCTGGTTTGCAGCATGGATCACTATGTGCGGCTGCAGTCTTTTATACCACAATAGAAATCTTTGATTATATTCTACTATCCTGCTTTGTCTGCTGCAGTAAAGAATTCCCATGGCTTTGCCAACACTTGAATTAATTTTAACAATAGCTTTTGACTTGATGGAGCACCTCAAGAAGCTGTTAATTATAGGACATTTTCAGGCTCTTTCAGCAGATATAAAAGTTGTGTTGTCTGGTGATATTTTTCATAGTACCAGTTCTTCATTCTTGCTGCAAAATGCACATCTTAAAATGAATTGCTCCATTATGAAGGATTGGAGAAGCAAGGTAAAATAATGAAACCCTCATCCCAATCCCAGTAATTGTAACAGGCTTAAACTCAGGAGGAGGAACACAGATAACTTTTGTGTAACTGAACATTGAGACTGTTGTAAGAACTTGCCCCATTTTGTGGTGGAAGTGATACCAGTTTGAATCAGGTTACACTTTTCTTTATCTAGCCATTGTCAGCCTCACAGCTGTGCCTGGCTGTCAAGAAGACAATTTTCAAATAAAACATGACAGAGTCCCCAAAGCTAAAATAAGAGAGGAGCAACCTTCTGGCCTAAGACAGACACAAACAGTGTTGGAAACGATGCAACAGCTTCTTTCTGCAAAGAGCCAGCAATGACCCCAGTATTCCTGGAGCATTTTCAAGTGCAATTAATGAAGTCTAGGAAAGTAGTGAAGCTGCTGGTAGCCAAAAGGAGCACTGCTGGAGTGTGGAAAGCCCTCCTCACACATTCTGCTTCAGGAGTCCGGCATGCCTGAGCCAGCATCCTTGAGGAAGCACACTTTTTCTGGTATTTTTTACCTAAACAAGAGCATTTAAACAAAACAGAACAGCCCTAGTAAGGTACCTTGAGGGAAACTTACCTCAGATTAATCTACAGTTTCATTTTAGATTAGTGATAGTTAAAGAAAGAACAAAACCAGACTCAAGCTCCACAAGATGAAGTTGATTTTCTCACTAGTGCCTGCAATCTCTTTTTGGAAATTAAGAGAGCAGAGAAAAACCTAGCAAGAAAAGTGCAGCAGTAGCTCAACTAATCAATATTTCCATTTACATTGAAGAAAAAATTGTTATCTTTGATTTTGGTGTAGAACGTGATTCTTTCAGTTTTGCCATTATTGCACAGAATTTAATTCTGGACAGGATAGCCCATTTTCACTTCTAACCTCTTAAAGGGAAACATTGTCAGAAAAGTGCCTGTGAGTGCTGCTGGACACCAAGCTGAGCAGGAGGCAGTGATGTGCCCTGGTGGCCAAGAAGGCCAACAGCCTCCTGGGCTGCATCAGGCACAGCCCTGCCAGCCGGGCGAGGGGGGCGATCCTTCCCCTCTGCCCATCCTGGTGAGACACACCCGGAGTGCCAGATCCAGCCCTGGGCTCCCCAGTGTGAGGGGGACATGGACAGACTGGAGCAGGTCCAGGGAAGGGCCGTGTGATGATTTCAGGCTTGTAGCGCCTGACATTGGGAGCGGGGAGGTGAGAGCTGGGATGTTCCACCTGGGTAAGAGAAAGCTCTGTGGAGGATCTCACCCTTGTGAGAGTACTCGAATGGGGGGGGAAGTGAGTGTAGAAGACAAGGTCAGGCTCTTCTCAGTGATATACAGTGACAAAGGGCAATAGGTAGTAGTTGAAGCATAGATGAAACAAAGTAGAGAAGTTTTGAAGTTTGTTGGGTTTTTGGTTTTGTTTTTTAATGAGGGTGGTCAAGCACTGGAACCTGTGGCCCAGAAAAGTCTAGAGTTATTCCTGATGTTCTATTCCCACAGAATTTTACACCTCTGGTACAGGATAGCTTCTTTGCTGGTGTTTCATGGTTAGCTTGTAGTCTGGATGGATCAGGGAATGTCCTATCTCACAGTTCTCCCCAGTCCCACATTAATAAATGTGAGTTTATTAACCAGCAAATTACACCTGTATTTATTAAAGCCCTAAAAACAATTATCTCAGGCTCCACAGCAGCTTCACACCATCTCACTGCTTCTTCTTCAGCTGCCTCTCTTCTGTTAGTAACTCTTTCCCAAATTCTGGATCTTCCTCACCCTGGAAAGAAACTCTTTATTGTCAAGCCAGTGCTTTACAGCTGATAAAGTATGCCAGATTGTAAGAGTTGAGCTAGACAACCTCTGCAGGGACAGAAAGGAGAACAATAATTTTCTCTCTAACCTGTGCAGTTCCTATAACTACTCTGAAGCTAAAGCAAATGATTTAGAAAGTGTGAGATAATATGAAAATGTTATTCTCAGAAGTTAACTGACATGACAGTCACAGAGGATGCTGTGTCCTTTTGTTACCATTAATATGCATTTTGTGTTTTCATGGCCTCTGTGGACACGCTGAGATGTAATTCATTTAAAAACACACCAAAGTTAAACAAAAATAGGTATATTAATGTGTGTCAATATTAATGTGCAGCCACGTAATTTGAAACTTTAAATATTATTAAAATTGGTGTGTTTTTCATACCTAGAGAAATTAACTGGGTTATGCACAAGGTAACTTAGAGCAGATTTATGTTCTCAGTTGTTCACTAGAATAAATATCATGAAGGAACTGGATCTGAAAGTTCAGGGTGAGCATTCACGTCCAGGCAACTACAATTCAGGCAGCAGAGCTGTAAAAGCTGCCAGCAAAGGCCCTTCTTGGCCAGAATGGTGCAATGTAATCTCTTTGCCATTATGGAAGCAAACCTATTCCTGAGGCTGGAGATGCAGGCTCTGACAGAGATGGCAACTGCTAAACAGTCACTTTTCCTACTGTTAGAGCAATGGGGCTGAAAGCCTGTAAATGTACAAGCAAACCAGCCCTTGTGTTTGTTCCGTGCAGCTCCTAGCTCAATTGCATTCTATTGTAAGTGCTCTAACCAGTGGCACCAAAGTGCTCCACACTGAATTTCAGTCATGAGAAAAAATTTAAATCTCAAACATTTTCTTCTCATTGACTTTTAACATTACATGAACTTAGTGAGAGAGTTTTTGCTTTGTCAGCTAGATACAGGGCTTTTTAAAATGGACAATTTCTCCTTACTCCAATAGTTGCCATGTAATATTGGACCTCTACACACAGGGGCACATTTGAAGCCTGAAAAAAAAGCTCCTCATTGCTTGCTTGTACATCTAAAATTACCCATTCACTTCTTGATAGCTGAGAGCACTCAAGCATGTCAGTGTTATGACATTCTCTGCAGCTTTATATGCTTTAGTTCTTCCAGAAACAGCACACACATGCTAATTAGCACAAAACTGCTCCATAATAAGTACTGAGCAGTCAAGTAGTGTATACTTTAAAAAATATCTTTTTCCTTTTTGAAATTTCTCAAGCCTCAGGATGTTCCAGTTTTCCTTTCCAGTTAAGGTGTGTCAGGGAGCAGTGGGGGCCTCCCTCATCTTCTGACAAAGGGATGGTATTTAGAGCATCACTCTATGAATGAGAAAAAGACAGTCCTGTCAAACTGACTTTAATTTTGTTTTAACTAAGATAAAATTTCAGTTGGTATTTTTTACTCTGAGAGCTCTGTAAGAGTCATCCTTGACAAGCTGTTCATACAAAAAGAATTGTCACTATCTTAGTAAATTCATTATAATTTTGATGCCTTAAATCCAGGCTGTTCCTGTAAGGCAAAACTTGTCATTGAAACTGGGTTCTGGTAAAACCAGCATGTTCTGAATGGCAGCTTAAACATTTAGAGCATTAGCACATCCAGGTGGCAGGTCAACTTCAGAATGTATTTATTACTTGAGTTTTGAAATGTATAGAAAAGCTATTTTTCCTTTCATTTTTTCCCTCAGGTACCCAAGCTGCAGTTTTCTTCAGCGGTTTTTCAGCTAGAATGTTTGGGCAGATTAGCACTGAGTTTTATTACATTTAGACCCCAAGCAAGCATACAGAGCCCAGTTTCCATACACATGAGAATAAACCAATTTTAAACTGTATCATCTTCAAAATCTTCACAAATTTTGTTTCAGTTTTATTCTGAAGCTGTTTTTCAGAGACAGAAGTTGAAGCGGCTCCCTGCATTGTACTTGGCAGGAGAAACCACTCAGTATGAAACCCTCAATTTAGGTGAAATTCAGAAAAACAAGGTAGATCAGAGACACATCCTACCAGATGAGGAACCCGTTAATCTGCCACAGAAGCCAAGACACCGTGTACTTTTCCTGAGAACATTGTAAAGGAATACCAGCAACAGTTCTGGGCCCAAAGGGACTGAGTCAGCACAAGAGTGACGAATTTAGATCATGCTGAGCGAAGGAATCCCTCTGCAGGGGAACAGCTGTGAACAAACAGTGCTGAGCTGAACAGGAAGCTCCAAACAAACCCAGGAGGCTGATGGGCATATTGTATGCTCTGAGCACCAGGAGTAAGCCAGGGAGGAGCACAGGCTTGATGAGCTTAAGCAAAATAGCAAAAGTGCAAAATAGCAAGGAGAGCTGGATGAGTTAGAAAATCGGAATCAACTTCAACTCAGCAAACTAGTCCTTTTTGGCATGAGACCTTCTCTCTCAAGATCTCCTTGACTGAGAAGGAATAAACTTCTTCAAGATACTGGGAAACTAACAATGAAACTGGAATGGGAAGGGGCAAAATGTGCTTAGGACCCTAGCTGGGAATAGGCAGTGAGAAGTGAGTCCACAGCCACGTCTCTGCAGCTTTCCCTGGCACCTGAGTTCAGTGCTTGCTGCTCTGTCTTTTTCCCCATTAATAAGACCCTAACCAAAACTCCTTTACAACACTAATGCAGTGTGATGATAGATGTTGTACTACCCTTGGACAAAACATACTCCTCAGTGAGACAATAAAGGCATCCAGGATTTTTATTTGGTCTGGTGCTGGTGTGAGCTATGGGCACCTCACAGAAAAGGTCTGAGGGCTTGAGGGCTTGAGGACCAGGATAATGGCTGAAATTAAAAGCAAACAAATAAAAGAAAACCCTCTGCAAGACTGAAAATACAAAAATGGTTACAAGTGAGATAAAACAAGCTCCAGCCAGACATCCAAATTCTGCTATCTCCCATAGCAGTGGCTGAGAACAACATCTGCAAGGATGTGTTTTGATCAGTGTTTGTGCTCACTGGATTTGACAGGTTTTTTCCTGCCTCTACTGCTGCCTGGAGCAGAAAGCAAGCCTCCATCTCCAGGCATTTCTGCTCAGTTACTGCAGTATGGACAGATCATTCAAAACACTCATCACCTCCTTTTCAGTGTTCAGCACCAGGTACAGAGATTTATAGGATCTATCAGATTTTTGGGGCTTTTCTTTTTTTTTTTCTTCATACACACATTTGTATTTGCATTTGTATATTTCAAATAAAACAATTTCATGCTTTGACTTTTGTAGAATCCTATCCATAAGAGCACTATCAGATGATAGAGCACCATTTATTACAGTACTTGCAGCATGAAGTGCAGGTCTGCCCAAACCTNTTTTAAAAAATTTAAGAATTAAAAAAAAAACCAAAATCAGTTGCCAGGGCAACTTAGATTAGACATATAAATTAAAAATTCTCTCTTGTTCAAACTCCAGAACTGCAAAGTAAGTCAGTGCGCTGTTGCCCAAACACCTAAATTTTACCACTGAAGAAGTGAATGCATTCATTCGGGGAAGGCAGTCACTGCTGACACACCCGTCTGCTCACCAGAATCCAAACCTAGTTTTGTGAAGTCTCTCGTGTTAAGAGCCACCATTCCATTACAGCTGACTGCTGAAAGCCTGGAAGAAGGGAAATCATTAGCTAGGTAGAAATAAAATATGGAACCATGCTACGAAATCTGCTTTTTCAGCCATGTAACTCAGCTGGGGGGGCCCAGGGATTTACTGCACTCCTTGCAGCAGCAGCCAGCCATCCAGACTGGACCACCAGCAAACATCTGGCTACAGGAGCATTGCCTGGTGGCCACCCACCTGCACAAACGGACAAAATTTACACTACAGAAATGAACCTCAGAAATAGCTTGCAAAGGATTGAAATAGAACTTTGAAATAAGCCAGTCTTAACAGAAAGCTTCAGTAGCTTGTCAAGAAAAATAAAATTCACTCGATCAATTTCAAATCCATTCTTCAAATCCCTGCAATTTCTTATCTGTGAAGAAATCTCGCTGGTTTTCCCCTCCCATTTTGTTTGGTGCTTGTTAATGAGGTTACGGCGCCATCTCCTGGAAGAACACAACTGGTTGTGTCCTGAAATTTTCCATTTCACTGTGCCCACAGACCCAGCTTACACAATAGATTCTGGCATGACAGGGCAGCAACCTGAAGGAACTGGATGGGCAAAACAAAAAACTGCTGGCCTTTTTTTTCTTAGCAGATATACTGCAATAATGAGCACTGCGAGAGAATGGAGAGGTTGATTTTTGCTCACACTCCACTTTTTAAGAGGCAACGTGAGATTTATTATCATAGAATCAGCACTGGGAGAGCACAAGTTTGCTAAAACAGATCTGGCCATTCACTGGTTCAAATAATGAAAATGAAAGGGTTTCTGGTCCAAGAGCTACACGTTCCATTTGGTCAGAGGGTATAAAACCCAAGGTCCAAAAGCTTAATAACACCCCATGATGAAATCAAAATACTTCCAACAATTGTTTTTTAGATTTGTGTTTCAATGCTTTACAAAAACAGAGAAACTATTAGCAATAAAACTACTTTCATATAAAAAGGGCCATTGTCAGAGTTAATTTTAGCTTTTTTAAAAAATAAAATATTAGTAAATGGTTTAACACAGCATTGGAAAAATACTACTGAATTGTCCTTTTAATCAGATGATTGATGTAATTTCTAAAAATGCAATGCTGATCATCCAGGGGGAACAGTAACTTCAAAAAATTAAAACACCAAAAGATGGAAAACCCAGAAAGACCCATCCATTTTCAGATATATGTTCACATATATGCATAGATAATTAATGGAGATTTTAAAGTGTTAGAGAGCCACTTGAACAAACAGGAGACATTAATCAAGACTTACTAGCAAGCAGGTATTTTGATCTTGCAGCTATATGTGATATTAAGTCCTAGGCACTTTGTTAAATTTATGGAGCATTCTGAAAACTTTGTTATGGGGCATAAAGCATATACTTTATCAGCCTGGGGTTACTACTGGCATTATCAAGAAGAAATAATAGTTGTTTCCAGGACAGAAGAAACAAAGAAACAAAAAAATATTTAGTTACTTAAAACACTTTTCTTTCATTAAAAGGCTTCAGGGCTTGATATTTAAGGGTCTTTATGAAAAATGCAAAAATAAAAAATTATAGTGATTTTTATGATCTAAGCAATGTAATATAATAGTCTTGGGCATCATGGCTCCCTGCAGAAAAATCCCAGTGCACTAAAATTTTATTCAAAAATCCCCAGCCAAAAGGGTAACCTGAGGCTACAGGAATACCCTATACACAACACATCATCTTGCTTTTGAGCACAAAAATAACCCACAGCACTGTGCTGTATTCACCAGCACAGGATAGTGTATTTACTGGTACAGGCAGGCAGGAACAGCTGGATCGTCTTTTGGCAAAGGCCACTGATGAGCTGTGCAGACAGACTTCACAGCAAATAGCCTCTTCAGCTACACAATCAAGCAGCTCTAAGAACAGGTCTATCAAAGAAGATTCCAATGTTGTTTTCATACACTGTACTGTTAATAAACATATTTCCACTACTTTGTCAAAGAAATAGCTGGTCTTCAAAATGGAGTGCATTACATATCACATCTCTGTAGTCAAACATACTATTCTGCATGCAGACCTCAGACACTTCCTAGGGCTTCTATGTTTCTCCAACATTTGCTCGTGTCAGAAATGAAAGTGTTTTTATTGCTATAGGCTGAGACAAAACTACAGAAAAGTATGCAAGATTTAAACAAGGCAAGCAAGACTGGGTTTTGTAGTGACAAAAAGCAAACATTGACAATAAGAGACATAATCTCTTTACAATCCTAAAAGTGCAGGTGTTGGAACATTTCTCTTGTAAACAAACACTACAGAAGCTCAGAAACAACATTGTGACATTTAAGGCTAAATCTGCAAATACTTAAGTTTTGTACTATAGTTTTTGCCTTCCCAAAGCACTATCCAGAGAGATTGCTCCTTGATGTGTTCTAAGTATTGCTGTACTTTTTAACACTTGGCAGGTCACTTTCTGAAAGGAGAGCAGTTGTCTCCTTCAAAGCTAACTGAAATAGATTGCTAAGTAAGTCTGCAAACAAGTATATTTTTTTTATTTTAAAAAAGCAGCATAAGCATTCTTGATTTGAAATCATATTTATTCACTAGACCATGTTATAACTCCAAGAAGATGAACACAGACTAAATGCTCTCCCACTTTCTCTTTAGTACTTCTGAAGGTGGGAAGTAGGAAGAAAAATCTGACTTGATTCCTGCAGAATCTTTCAGCTGATCCTGAAAATGCGCATTACAGTTGTTTGCTTTACTTCATTAGATGCCATAACAGCATTTTAAGGTTCCTCCTTGGAAACAGATTTATTTGAATTATTAAAGGTATTAAATCCTAGTTTCAGCTACTAACTGCTGCCAGAGGACTTTTTTTTAAAATTACATTGAGGTGAATTCTCCAAAAGAAGATCCATGAGGCTAATTTTTAGACTTGAAATGTAATGGCGTACTTACTAAAATTACAATTAAAAATACATGTAAAAAGTTGAGTATTGCATCCTTGTCAAACAAACTGGACAGACCTGCAAACGAGCACTACTCTGCTACCTCAAGCGAAACAAAGCTGTACTTGCCCTTAATGACCCATTGAAATATGAACTGAATGGTGACATGACAGACTTTTTCTGCACCACATCATCCCCATTTCACAACAGCATATTCTGATCAGCATTCACACTACCCACAACTATGGGCCTTCACTGCACCTGGGCTCAGAAGAACACTGTAAAATAAGCTCCCAAGTTATCTTCTTTCTGCAGTACAGAGCGCACCTTTCCTATATGGTGCTGAAAGCATACAAAATGACATCCACACTGCAACAGCAACCTTTGGGGGCTTTCCCACAGGTCTGATTCTCTTCTGTGAGTTTCAAGGAGACATTTGTTCTCTCAGCTGGGAGGCCTGATCTCACAGACATGCAAGATATGACCAGGTCTATTTGGCCAGTTGTATTAGTATTTGTTTGTTCCTGGTACGCACTTCAGGACAGCAAGCAAAGAATACTTTGACCAAAGGATGCTCATACTCTGCAGTTCTCTTCCTCACTTCCATCTATAGAAGTACCTGAACCTGCCAATGGACCTTTTACTTTCCCACCCTTCCATGTGTTGACATACAACAAGAAAATCCCAGCCTGTTGCCAAACTGTTTCTGCACTCTTTCCAATCCCTGTGACAAAGACATGTCAAATATTGTGTTGCTAACTAAGCTGTGCAGTCTTGCAGCAATAAATGCCTACTGACACCAGTATTAAGAAAAATAGACCAACAAATATGAAACAGCCAAACAGCACTACAATGCAGATTCACCTTTGTATGTGATAACCTGCCTTTGTCCTCATTTTAAGTTTCCTGAAACAGCCAGGTGCAGCCTCCTAAGAGACCTGAAATAAGTAATTCATGGACAATCAGAAATTTCTACTATTTCAGAAAATGTTTTGTCTTTACATGGCCCTTGATGAATCCAACTGTTTCAACCTTAATATATGTGTTCAAACCATTCAAAACATTTTCTCCATGTATAAATTACCTTTCCATTTTTCTTGTACAACCACAGAATGACTGGATATTCAAGGCTGAAAGCCACTCAAATGAATTCACATTCAGAAATCAAATACCAACACCACTACAAAATTACACAGTGGTGGGGTTTTTTTCTCTTATTTTCAAAAGTTCGGAGTGAAGAACTGCAAAAATAACTTGTCATCTCCCTAGAAAATTACCTACAGCTAAGGTAAGGTCACTGTCAGAACAGTGTATAATCTTCCAAGTCAAACACCTTTTTAATCTT
>WBNQ01027474.1:0-12586 GCA_013401375.1 Spizella passerina
TTGCAAATGTAACAGTTTTACAGTATAAGCAAAGGCCTCACGTACAGCACTAAAGGGATGGCCTTTCCTAAAACAGTGGGACACAGCACTGGGAAGGACAGGACAGAGGACCAGCAGTGAAATAAAGAGCTGAGGAGGATTCATGGCCTGACCAAGGTGAGCAGACAGAGAAACCGCAAAGCCCAGATCCACCCCCTGTGTCCTGGCTCAGAGGGGTTTGGAGGGAGGAAGGCACCGAGGAGGGCCACGACATTGTCTGGGCTTGGTGAATGCCTGAACATCTCAGCCACTACAAACTACAACAATTCTTCAAAACCAAAAATTGCCATTTTCTCTTCAGCAACAGGTATCCAAGTAAGAAAGCAAAACCAGAAAAAAAAGCACACCTTTATCTGTCATCTTTAGGGCTTAGGGATGCTCCAACCAACAAACCCAAACGCTGGAAGCTGGCTCAGTACCAACTTTTTCCTCTCTCCTGCACCAATACAGCCTCAGTGAACAAGCCAAAGAGAGGAGAGGACACTCAGTCAAGCCACTGAAGAAGAAATCCTCTCTGCTTTTTAAAGAGGAGGTCCACTCCATTTTTCTTTAATCCATGTAGGAATTAAAACTGCTTGATCTACATTCTGACATCTAATAAAAAGCATATTTAGCCTAGAATAAAATAAGTGTTCCCATTCATAATCCCATATTAAAACATAAATGCCTGTGAGTCTACACAGATTCAGCTGGTAAGCAAAGTTTTCCTAAGTTCCTCAGCTGCCTGAAAACCCCACTAGCTGCTTTTGTACCTTCCAACACCCATTTTTAAAAACAGAGCTGATGGTCTTTGGTCAAGTAATTGAGGACTGCAAGATCATACCCTGATTTTGGAACACTGCCTTAAGCTCCAAGGGGATTATCTGTTCCAGCTCCTACCCGAAGTGATTAAGTCACATGATTCCAAACACATCACAAATAAGAGACCAAATCTGCTTTTCTTTTGTACAAAAGATTTTTCCAACATGTGAATCAAAGAGGTAAATTACAATAATTAATCCACAATACACAAGGTAAATTTTAATTAATACACAATGAGGTAAATTTTATCTTTAGTGGTCAGACAGGAATTCAGAGAAAGGGATTTTTACTACCCAGTAAAAAGAATTAATAAATTCAGTCAGACATAAATCAAGTTTCTGCTTCTGTGTTCTCTTTACTGAAACTCACTTGAAATATACTTTTAAGAAAGCATTATTTTTAATTCATTTGTATTTTTAAAACTCAAATAATTTTAAGATTGTTAAAGTTAGAGAATTCTGGGCAACAATTCCACAGATAAAGTGAATTTTCAGCAAAACTTAACCACAGATTAATTAACATAGATAATAAATTGAATTCTGACACACCTTTTGTGTGTCACACTGATTTACCCTTATGTATTCAAAGCTAGCCACTTATTTATTGTAGTTTACAAGGTGATTTTACTTTTCTCCTCCACTAGTTTTACATTGTTTCAGTGAATACTAATGCTTATGACCTATAATCAGCTATGGCCAAACAAAAGAATGAACCTTAAAGCCTGGATCAGACCAATATAATAAAACAGTGTTAAACTACATGGCGATAACAATTTATTGAGGCATCCTATTATGTTACTGAAGCACAAAAATTTGCTCTTCCCCCCACTAATACATAATAAAACCAGATTTAGCTAATTTAAACTCTTTTTTTTCTTTTCTTTTTCCTCATTCCCAGAAAAGTATGCAGACACTGAAACACAAAACTACTCTTTGGGTTGTGATGACAACTTTAACATATTTCACTTTCACAGGCTATTCCTAGTAATTCCAGAAATATAATACAGATTTCTTGAAAAACCCAAAAACATCTTTCTGTATCAGGTGGTGAAATGTACCCTACAGTGCTAAGGAATACAAGTTATTGGAAACTGCAGTAAATTTACATGACAACTGTCACTGATACCTCCCAAATCTATCATATATACTCCAGTAACCTGCTCTTTTACAAGGCATCCACAAAGTTTTTGAACTCTTTTGGCAACTGGAAGATAGAGAAAACCTGCATGAGATGCAAAGAAGTATGTGTGGCATTAGAGGTGCCTCCCAAGTTACCACTTCTCAGATCTTATTTACCCTGGGAAAATCAGTATGTTTTATCAAGAGCAAAAACACTTGACTCTACCATAGTCACTCAATTATTTATAGGGAACATACAAAGTGCCAGTAGAAAAAAAAAGTCAAACCAACACAAATGCTCCCTCTTTGCATCACCCAGTTATTTGCCTCTTATACATAAATTTAAAAGATAATGAATTTGTGTCTTCAATGTATACGGCCACTTCCTTTTCTTTTTCAATAAATACTGATTCTTATCTTTTATGGAGGAGTAAGATATGTTTCCTCCTCTTGAATAATGGCCCCTGCAGAAATGAAAACCTGTATATTACTGAGTGGAATTAGCACCAAATGCAATCAATGGCTAAACTGATCAGATGACTCTTTTAAACAAATTACTAAAGTGAATAATGCACTGCAGGACAGCAGAAGCCAGACTCACTAATAACCCTGGGAGTTTTGGTTCCTGCACTGGAATACTAGAGAACAGAAGACAGCTGTGAAATTGACTGAGGTCAAGTTGCATGTATGTCAAAGCAGGACAAGCTTTGGCCTCAATCCCCAGTGATCACCAATGCTCAACACAGCTCTCTCAGGGTCCCTGAGATCACAGAATTATTTGAGGAAACCAACGCTTCATTACAACCTCACTCTCTTAGAGAAGTTTCACGAGGGCTATTCTATTTCAGTGATTTCCTGCTCCCTTGTGTCCTTTTGAAATCCCAGCATTGGCATGTTTTCCTCCAGGCTTACATGCTCTAGTATCCCAACAGTGAATCCTCTACCTCAAAACCTATTTTTTTTTTCAGTTTTCTATGGTCTGTACTGCCCAAAACTGTAATAGGATTTCCCAAAAATCATTACATGTCCATATTTCCTAGGAAGATTAATGATGATTCAGAGAGGCTATGAAAAGGCTTTCCAGCTCAGCTTCAGATCAAATTAATTTAGATCTTTGATGCCAAAGCTAACTATCCAGAAAGTCAAGGATCTCTAAATCTAGAATCAATAAAAGCTAGAACTGCTTGAAGACAAATTATGAAAACCATTTGAGTAGCAGATTTTGGCCCCAAATTTTACAAAAAAAATCTCAAATAGAAATAAACTAATTCAATCTGTTTATATCCTATATTTGTTTATGCAGACAAATTATTTTCTTTTGAAAGACCTGCCCTTTCAAGACTATTCAAATAAACCAGTCATAGTTTTTTAAGATCATTTTGAGGCAAAATAAAAGAAGATGATACCCTCTCTTACTTGACATCTGAGAACAAGAGACAGCCCCAGGCCTGGCATGTAGGATACCTGACAAGCTATCTAAAAAATCACAAACAGTTCAGAAGTGCTTAAAAGAATCAGTATGTTCAGGAAAAAAAAGTTGAATTTCAATTTCTTTAATATCAAACAGAAATCAAAGGAATAACTCACACTTTTTTCCTTTCCCATACGAACTTAATTTGGAATCAAGTTTAATACTTGGTTGCCGAGTGTGGCCTTATCTTTTCCTTGAAAGATTTTTTTACGCACCTAGTCCTCCCAAAGTTTACTGAGATATTGCAACCACCCTGTAGGATTTGGGCAATTAGAATCCAGCAAATACAGATAAAGGGTTCAGTCTAGCTACCTTTAGTATTGACTCTGAGACCGAGGTTTTTATAACTCTCTTCACTTTCCATGGTGCATCCACAACCAACATGAGAATGACCACAAGTTTGATTTTGGATGAAAATGAAGTGCAAAACTTTAGAAAAGAAATTAAATAGAATGCAAAATGCAGGTTCCTTATATGAAGAAATGAAATAGACAAATTACAGAATGATAACAATGCAGAAGAAGAATAACAAACTAACACAGAGATATTTTTGGCCAGATACCTTCCAAAATGTTTACAAATACTCAGGAGAAAAATCCAGAAAAAGTAGAAAGGCATAATAAAAAGATCTCTGACTTGATCAGAGAATTGTCTCAAAACTGAGATACGCAGAGAAAATGAACAAAGAACACACCTCTGAATTAAAAAATAATTATAATTCATATAATATTTACACAATATCTGATTCAGCTTTCAGGGTTTACTTTTCAAGGATCAGGTCAATATTGAATAATTTGCAATTACATGTCTGTAAACCATATTACTATGCTACCCTGACTGCTATTGCAGACCAATGCATCACAATCATTGAGTTCCCTCAGAACTCTTTCTGAGGAACAGACCTATTATTAGTTTAATAATCTATGTGATTTTATTATCATTAGGGAAAAAAAGTAGAGAGTTTGGGAAATTTATTTAAGGTTTCTAGAGCATCAGAGCCCAGATCTCTGAGTGCTTGCCCATTCCCTAATCTACTTAAGCATCTTGAAACCTACATCATTTCACATTTCAAACACTTCACAATACTGAAACCACCTGTAGATTTGCCACTTTAAAATAATTACATCCTTGCATCTCAGCACTGTATCAAGTCTATATCTGTTGCCATCTTAATGCAAAAATTCCCTTTTTTGTCATCTTATTGCAAAAGTTCACCTTTCTCAGTGAGTTCTCATGGTCAGCTCCTTGCAGTACTGACTCCACCATCTTCACAGCACAGCCAACAAACTCCATTTCTCTCCTCATCCAGCTACCCCACTCTTTTGTAGCACTCATCTTCTTATTGGACACAGCTGTGGCCTGTTAAGGGCAGGCCTGTTCTAATCTTTGGTGATCAGTACAGCTGCAACTCCTCAGGGGTGAGACTGCCTTCTGCACTATTCTCTTACATTCTATCCCTCCACATGTATCAAGCTGCAACAGCCCTCAAGAAGAGATGCACTGGTGTGGCATGGATGGCAAGAAGAGGTTGTAGCTACCTCCAATCTCTTCTCCAACCACCCAAACATCACCACCAAAGGCCCAGGTGGCCCCAGCACTGCTGTCCCCCTCCCAGCAGCTGCTGGCCCTGCCAAGCTTGCTCTGACACCCCCAGCAGTGGTACCCTGATTTCCTTCCCATGGCCATGGGACTGATGAACTGCAGCAGATAGCCCCACTCCAGAACAGCTGCATGCTTTTTTTTTGAGGCATCACATCACTTCAAATGGATTAACACTGGCTTTAAATTATGGAGTCTACACAACATCTTCTGAATGCTCTATTTTTTTACTTTAATTTCCCTTCTGTTTGCTCTTTTTTTTTCTTTTCCCCTGAGGGTTTAGAGTTTTTTGTTTTGTTGTTTTGGGAGGTTGTTTATTTGTTCATTTGGTCTATTTGTTAGTTTTGGTTTATTCCTTGAGATAGCATCTTTATCAATACTTCAGGAGCCACACTCAAGGCCATTAAACATGCCAAACAAATCCTGAGTGGCATCAAGATGAGCATGACCAACAGGTCAAGGAGGTAATTCTGTCTTTTACTCCACCCTCCTGAGATCCCATCTGCAGTGCTGTGTCCAGCTCTGGGGCCCCCAATAAAAGAAGGACATGGACCTGCTGAGGTGATCTAGAGGAGGGCCACAATGATGATCAGAGCTCTGGAGCACCTCTCCTTATGAAGACAAGCTGAGAGAATTGGGATTGTTCAGACTGGAGATGAGAAGGCTCCAGAAACCTTGGAATATCCTTCAGTACCTGAAGGGCTACAAGAGAGCAGGAAAGGGACTACAAGCAGTGACAGGACAAGGGGCAATGGTTTAAAAAGAAAAGAGTCCAGCATCGGTTGGACTCGATGATCTTTAAGGTCTCTTCCAACCTAGAAATTCTGTGATTCTAGGTTTAGATTCTGTGAGAGTAGGTTTATATTAGATATTAAGAAGAAATTCTTTACAGTGAGGGTAATGGGAGACTGGAGACACTGCAACTGCTCACAACAGTTGTGGATGACCCATCCCTAATGTTCAAGGCCAGGCTGAATGCGGATTTCAGCGACCTGGTCTGGTGAAAGGTGTCCCGGTCCACAGCAGAGGGCTTGGAACAAGATGATCTTTCTTGGGGTGTTCCAACCCAAACCTTTCTGTGATTCTATGATAGCAACAACATACTTCAAAGTCATCGTCCTCAGAGGTATTCAAGAAACGACTGGATGTGGCACTTACCTCTGAGGTCTACTTGACAAGGTGGTGACCAGTTAAAGGCTGCACTCCACCTCAGCAGCCTTTTCCAAACTATGTCTGTGGTTCTATGTACTGAGTGTTCTAGTGTAAGAGCTTTATAGTAAAACATATTTAAAACACTGGGTAGATGTGTGAAA
This sequence comes from Spizella passerina, assembly GCA_013401375.1. NCBI lineage: Eukaryota > Metazoa > Chordata > Aves > Passeriformes > Passerellidae > Spizella > Spizella passerina. The sequence continues at coordinate 6,342 of WBNQ01027474.1, forward strand.
AGAGCCAAGAGAGCTGAGATGTTTGGAACACAGTGAGATTATGAACATAACTCCTATCAAATCACAGGGTCAAAGACTGTGATAGAGCGCTTATCTGATTGATGCTGAACGTGCTCCAACACACCAGGAAGGATTCAAACAGAAGGGATCAGTTAGTTGCTCTGGATCTGCTTTAATGTAGTACAGAAAAACTGAACCTCTTCCACTGATAAAATGAAAAAAAAAGCATGTCCATGAAAACACAATCACAAAAAGAGGATATTTTACATACACAACACATGTAAAATTTGGATGAAAAGACAGATTTGCAGTTTTATTGGAAAACCTTGAATCTGTTGGTTTTAATCAAATCCTTGATGCTACTGTAACTTAACCACTTATGCATTAATATGCAGCTTTTCCAAAGGTTCTTGTAATACACATTCATAAAAATTGTGAGGAACACAGAATTTTTTTAGACCAAGTACATTCATTTCCTCTGTTGACCTGAATTGCACAATGAAGGACAACAAACAGCTCTGACAATCTGTTACACTGAGACTCTTCACTTAATGTCTGCATGGGGATCCTGGCTCACCAGGCACAGTGCAGGAGCCTGCCAGGGGCACTGGCTTCTGCCCCACGCACAAAACACAACCAAAAGCACAACTCCCTTGGTCTCCCATCCTTTCCAACAAGCACAAGGGCCTCGAATTGACTCCTTGGGAAGAGAAATCTCTCTCCCTCCTCCACTCTTGTAGTCAGAGTCAGGGCACCAGCTCCAGGGCTCTTCCCAGTCCTTCCTGCACATCAAAGACAGGGCTCCAAAGGCAGGACATCTCCAGTTCCCAGTGAAACTTCCCAGCTCTTAATTAGAGGCTGTCTTCCTTAAAAAAACAATTGAACAGCCCTGTGCAAGAATACGTCATCTGAAAAGATGGAAATTCCCAGGCAATAGCATCAGTATTACAGACTAGCCTCTTAGGCAATTGGATGGGATGGAATTACTCAGCAGTGCCTTCCACTTCTACCTTCTTTTGCCTTCCCTCATTTTTCTTTGCTGACCAGATTATTTCTTGTACATATAGTAAACAATTAAAGAAATACTTTGCAATCATCTCTGAAAAACAATCAGAAATTTCTTGGTTTCATAAACAGCTGTAAGACAGAAACAAATTACAGGCATTGCTTACAGACAACTTTAGTAACCAAAACTGAATTATAAACCTTTAATACACAGCTCCAACATACAAAAATGCAGTATCTGCATTTGATAATGCAAAAACAGTTGATTTGGAATTCTCCTATAAGAGAAATATGAAATATTCTATGCTGTGAACTTGATAAAACTGATATGAAATTTCCCTGAGTAGTCGATATTGGCATATGAAAATAAAGCAAAGCTCAGCAGGACACATGAAATTCATGCATTTCCAATGTAATTCCAAGCAGTATAGCATAAATCAGCATGGCCATGTAATTCTTGGATCTGGTTTGACATAAGGGAAGCAGAAATGATGTGTTGTTGCAGGTGTTTTGCAAGCAAACATGATGCCCAGCTGATTGTTAACAGACAAACTTTTTTCCAAGGAGAATGAGCTGAAGGAAGATCTCAAAGCTGACAAATGAAAAAAACCAGGTGGAAATAGTTATGACCACTCCTGGGCTGGGGCAGTCAGCAGCTATTCTTTGTGCTAGGATGGCACTGGAAACAGGCTGCTCCTGGGGGAAGCAGGAGCTGGCTCCAGCAGGCTTGAGAAGCATTGTGGGGCATGACAGCCACTTCCAGCTGGGCTACATGCTGGGCTGCTCAGCATGGGCAGCTCCGTTTGGCTCAGACATAGCAAGAAATGTGCACCTCACACTGAAAGCTACAGAACACCTGCAATTTATGTTCTCTGAGAAAACTGCAGTTTCTAGTTCCTCAAAGCCAAAATTTGAAATTATATGACTTGTAATACTGTTAACCATAACAAAGATGATCTTGTTCCAATCCCATGCCATGGGCAGGGACACCTTTCACCAGAGCAGGTTCCTCTGAGCCCACCCAGCCTGGCCCTGTACACTCCTAGGGATGGAGCACCCACAGCTGTGGGTAATTACACCTGACTCACAGTAATCAATTTCTTCTTTATTTCTAATCTAAACCTACCTTCTCTCAGTTTGAAATTTTTACTCCTTGTCCTATCACTACACACTCTTGTAAAAAATTCCTCTCCAGGGACTTCTTTGTATTTTATACAAAACCCCATATGTGTAAGATACCTTTAGGTGCTAAAAATGGAGCCTCTCTGCTACAGGTCCCATTTTCTATTGAAGATATATTTTACATACAATTCAACGGCACAGCCTTTGCAGTGTGCTGGTTAGGGTAATAAAAGGAAAAAATGGGGTCAGGAAAAAAAGTCTGATCTTTGTAAAGTCATTTCTACACGATAATAAAAAGTAAATATTTTATTTACAAAATAAGTACTGCAACAAAATAAGTTGTACAGATATACTCTTTGTAACAGAAAAATATACTTTAAAAAACCTAAAATATAATGAGGGATCCTTGACTTGCCAATTTGGGTGAAACATCTTGCTAGGGGCTTTTTCCCCTCTCTATTCTGCTGCCCTTCTGAAAAACTCCTGTGTAAATCATACTCTGCAGGTTCACCCACCTTAATTACAGGATCTTTTCAAGAGACAGCAGTTATCTCTAGCTACCAGCCAGAGGGGGAAAAAAATAAAAAGGCTACAGACTCACAGAGGCCTGGCTACTCCTGGGTTTGATCACAAATCACTTCTCAACAGTGACACATAACAGTGTTTTCAGGCGAAACATGAATAAACATGTGCATAAACTTTTGATTCAGAGCAATGCCACAGTAGTTCTGTGGTCCATCAGATCTCAGAAGAGAAACATGATGTGATGGGGTCATTTCTTGCTAGAAAGGCTTCCAAAGAGCAAAAAAAGGAATAGCTGGAAAGCTGCAACTAGTTGGTGATTGAGTGGATAGGACTTCTCAGTGTGCATAACATGTGGTCAGGCAAAGCAGCAGGAAGCCTTAAGTTAAACAGATAAAACTATGCTGAGAAAGACTGGTCAGTAAACAAGGATTCTGCTCTAAAAAAAAAATGTGAAGCATTGACATTTGGTTTCATTTCGTGTTTTTAAAAAAACGGGAGGAGAAAGAAGGCAATCTTTCAAATATTATTTGAGGAATTTACACCCAAGTGTAGTCCCACACCAGGGCTAGAATTGTACAGACCTGCTCCACAGGTGTAACTGGAGCCCATCTAGATCATCTGCTTGCAAGTGTGCCTTCAGCAACAGCTTTATGGTGCCCCACACAGCATCCCCAGAGGGCAAGCTCAGGTTCCCTCTCACACAGACAGCAATGCACCCCTCCATCATCTGTTTTGGAATGTGGTTGGGCCCAGCACTCTGTGCAGCTTCAGCTATCCCAACCCTCTGAGCACAGTGGGAGACACATCCAGAGCCATGAGAAAAGAAAATGAATATTCACCAGTGCAGAATGACCCAGCACCCTTGAAACACAGGTGTCTTTACCTTCTGCTATGAGGACACCTGGCATGCCTGAACAGCCTGATCCTGGGCTGAATTCAGGACACCTGCTCCAGGGAGGGCAGTGATGCCAGTGCTATTCCATCAAGTGCTGCTTGGGCCTTTGCTTTACATGAGTACAGACTGGTGAGTCTGGTGCCTGAGCCAAAGTCTAGCTCATCTCACCTTTTCCCTGGTGATACTGGCCACACAGAACATTGCACATTTTCTGCAGCAAATTGTTGAGCAGTTTCACTGTGCACTGTGAACCAGCTTTTCAGGGTTTCCTCTGTTCTCAGAGGAAATGACTGCACCTGTAAAAAGCCTGATGAATTAATAATGCAAACAAGGCAACAGCGTGCTCATAATCAAGTCCTATAAGGCTAACTAAATAATAATGGGTGCTGCAGATCAAACAGGACTCCATGGCTGTCAAAAGGACACATGAGTGCTTCAACAGAATAAAAGCACAGGAATCTGCATTGGCTAGTGCCAGGTCTATTTAAAGGATTTACAAGTACTGTGGTACATAGAAGGGGATTAAAAGAAGGATTGCAGAACCTCAGCTAGATGTCATCTTAATGTTATGCAACTCCTTTTTCCTGAAAACAAAAGGTGGATTCAGCAAGACCTAAGCAGCCTTGCTTGTGCAAAGCTAAATCCCACCCTGACCTCTCACTGATCACTGCTTTAACTCCACACTGGCCCCAAGCATGGAAAGTGGAGAGCTGAGAGACTTTCCAGACAGTGAAACCCACTCCACTCCAGCACAGCATCCCTGGGTAGCAGCCTCTCCAAGGGCAGTGGGAGCAAAGAGTTTCCAGTGAGAAACTGATGCCAAAGAGGAGGTGAAAGCACAAAGAGGCACTGAGAGCTCTTCACAGAGGGACAGAGGCACAAAGGAAACCTTTGGTGCAACCACAACTGGCACAGCAACAACAGAGCCCTGCCTGGGCTTGCCAGGTGTCCTTGCCACATCAGGACAGGCTCACTTCTCACAATTCCTCATTAATTTGGTGGGATGGCAGGTTGGGCTAAATTGAAGATTCTGCCAATGACCCCCTGCAGTTTGGATCAAAAGGTGGCAACACCAGGGCTCCGAAAGGAGACAGCACCCAGGGAGCCAATCTGAAGTGCCCCACCACTGTGATAAATTAGAGGCTCCCACTGGGTTCTTAATTAGCATTTTTTAATATTTCACTCAGCAAACCAAACTCTGCCTGTGGTAATATTTTTAGGACTTCTTCTATTTCCAAAAGGTTTTAAAACAAAAAGAAAAAGGGGGTGGGTGAAGGAATAAACATCACAAAATAAACCCCACACAAATTACTTATAATTTGTTACTTGTCAAACAGTGGCATTCACAGGCCAAAAGAAGGTTAATAAATGTCTCATACAGTGTGACTGAGTACCTAGTTGTCCAATTAGCAGTGCAAACAAAGATAAATATCTCGTTAAAATATATAAATGTATATAACTTTGATTTCGTACACTTTACCACTTCCAAAATATTTCTGCAATGCATTTCATTTTAGGAGAAAACACTCCATCACACTCTCTCATCTGCAGATACCTCTGCATGCTTGTTCTTCTTTGTTATTAAAAAAGCTTTACGAGGGATTTGTCATGTAAAATATAAAATAAATACCTACAAAAATGTTATACTCGAGCCATGAATAGAAACCCTCATTGAACAGGACAGGGGTTTTTGTGTGGTTTGTGTGCCTTTACTTGGATGCAGTACTGCTTGCATAGACTTCTAAATTACATTGCAGTGTTCTCCACTCTGTTATTGATTGAGCTGAGATTTTTGGCAAGTCATATCACCACTGTGCAGTTCTTTCTATTCCTACCTACCCTCTGTGTCTCATTTGCCTTTATAAACCCTTTGGGGCAGCAAGTGTTTTTCCCTGCCAGCTTGTAGTACCTGTCACCATGGGATCTTATTTCAGTTGGCTTGATAGGCTAATAACAATATTTATGTTGTAAGAGATTAAATTTTTAAAGAATAAAAGGAAAAAACGGAGCAATTCTATTGGAGAAATACAGTACCACATCTATGAGCACACCATGCATGTTTAAAAAGATCCTTTCTTCCTAAAAAGCTAGGCAGGCTTTAATAATGAAATAAATTTCATTTAAAAAAATAAAAAACAAACAAAACCATAAAAAGACAGCACAGAGTACAAAAATCACTATGATTGTGAAACTCAGTAATTTACCAGGGGTTTCTAAGGACTCTATCTCATAGCCCAGGTCAGGAGAGCAAAGAGGGAAGAAGTTTTACACAGTCCCATCTTCCCTCCTCAGGCTGAAATTCACTGAGGCAGCTGAGGACATCAAGAATAACTCCCTGTCTGGGAACTGTGAAGTTTTTTTGTAAATGACTTTTAGAATCTGGAAGCTACTCAGTCTAAATAACAAGGTCAATATTAGCATCTAAAGGGATACAAGTGAAGACTCCTGGTTCAATGTCCCAGCTGCAAACCTCTTTCCCAGCAGCAGCATCCTCACCAGCTGGCCAGCAGTGCACAGACACAGAGAGAGGAGTTCTGCAGCTCATGAAACCTGTTCCTACAGCAATTGGTGAGAAAGTTGCTCACTACTTACCAGAAATCTTCTTAATATTGACCCAAAATAATACTAATTGGATTTACTACTTTTCTAGAACTGGTACTGTTCTAGTCACATGCAGGAGGTTTTTCTCACATATGCA